>JANHGB010033797.1:0-19869 GCA_026283785.1 Coracopsis vasa
GCGCTGTTCCCAGGCTGAAAGTCAAAAACACAGCACTGCACCAGCTACTAAGAAGGAGAAAAATGACTGCTACTGCTTAACCCAGGACAGCTGATAAGTAAAAGTATGCTGGACATGATTAAAAGCATGCATACAGGCTCGAAGAAACTGTAGATATGATTATCAGTAAAACCAGTATGCTTTTGGTATCATGAAGGTTTGCTTTGGACCTGTCAGTGTATGATGTGAATAGTCTGATGGTGACCATTAGCAATGAAGTCTGTTAATGTCTAGCCATTAAGCACTTTAAGGCATAGCCATTCTCCCAGTCAGTGCTACTTACTGCACCGAACAGATTAGGGGAATGATCTTTCTTTCTAAATACCAACAGAATAGCTAAATAATGGATAAGAATAACTGCAGTGTCACTGAATGTTCAAATGCAAGATGTGTTTAACACAGTCAAATTGCTGTGACCACATGTTGACAAACAAACAAGACGGACCCTATTTCATGTCTCATCAGTAAACGATGTTTTATTCTCATTTGAGAGGTCACAGGGAATGGAAAAAGCTCAGAGGCGTGAAAGCAGTGGACTATGTAAGTTCAGTCCACGCTGGTGTCCAGGTGTCCACGATCAGCCTCTCTCCTTTACATGTTTCAGAGCTACAGAAATACTAGCATTGACAGAGCAATGAGTGGATAAGCCTGACTCTTAGCAGTGCTTTCATTAGCTTTAACGTATTCCACTACCTTTAGCTACCACCTTTCACTGGTACCAGAGATAACTAGGCATTTATACTTTAAATTACAAACTTAATTTAACTTCCAGAAAAGGAGATCTTGTTCCCTTTCATTTGGGATTGGGAAGCAGAATGGTCAGGGGCGGCAGAACATTCATTTTCATTTTACTCTAGTGAGTAAATACTAGTACTAGACAGTCTATATCAAATCAGCTGTAAAGCAGTTGATATAAAAGCAGCATTCTTTTGCCTAGATGATTATACCTATTAACACAAAAAGCCATTTGATGTATATGTGAAGAATTCCAGTGGTTGTCTTTTTGATGTCAAGTATGAAAGAGCATAGACTTCATTAAGTGGCACATCAAAAGGATGAAAATGCAATCATTAATCTATGTTTTATGACACTTTCTTAACAATGTATTGTAGAAATCTACATTGCTTCAAATAGAAAAATGTCCTGAAAAATTCCTTGAGTGTTAGAAAGACTCCATACTTCTATTTTTTTCTGCTTCTTAAATTTCCCAAGGCCTTTATTTTACACCTGAACATAGCCATACTCATCCTCTTCTCACTGACGTAACTTTAAAATCTGCTCAGCAGAGTCAATGTTAGGGTTGTAAAATGCAAACGTGTATCCACTGTGCTTGAGTTCATTGTCTTGGCCATAAATTACTGTATTTCATCTGTCTGACTTTCTTTGTCTCTCACTGAACTCTTGGTGCAGTGTGCGTATCCAGACTTAAATTAAAGGACGCTAATTTCTTCTCATACTCACCCGACTCCTCCTTCTAATGTACTGAGGAATATGTCTGTGTCTGGTGACACCACTCAGATTTATATTGCATTAGATATTATTTCTAATCAGAAAGGAGATCCATAGCTGGCAAGGAGGGCAGATCTCCATCCTCACTAAGGATGCAGATTTGGGTCAAGATGTCCCTCACTGATTTTAGAAAGAAGTATCATAGCTGTGAACACTTTGCCTGGCAGGACTAAGCCTGCACTCAGCCAATCATCTCTGCTGCTCGTGGAAAGCAAAAAGAGTTATGTGAAGCTTGAACATATTTGGAAAGAGTCTGTCCAAAGAGAAACAAATTCCCCACTGGTGAATGCCAATGCAGGCAGAACAGTACAGAGGGTCGGTGCAAGCTCTGCAATGCCCACTTCCCAAGGAGCTACTCCAGAAACTCCGTGTTAGTACAATGCTGGATCACTCACCTGCTTTTCTAGCTGCATCTTTGTGCCAGGTCCTGTGATGGTATGAGCCAGACAAGAAACTGAAGACCTCTTTTCTCAGTGCAAACCTGCTGTATCTGGCCACAGGTGTATCTAAGCTCCTTTGTAGTATCTGAGCATTGCAGTGCAGCTTATGTGGTTGGATTTTTTTTAAAGAAAGCCTCTATTAGTTGTCAGGTTGGTCTTAAAAGTTCAAAAACATGTCTACACTCTTCCTATGTTTCAAAATCACTACTGCAAATTGAAACCCTAAAATGTACTGTGACTAAAAAATGAGAAACTTGATGATTAAAATGATGAATGAAATCCCAATAAATATAAAGATTTTGATTTTTAATATTTGAGATTGATAGAATTGATTTTAATATTTGAGATTGATAGAATTGATTTGACTGTGACTATGTTCTGAAAGTATCTATATAGACAATTTTCAGCTTCCTTCATTTCACACAAAGCTTGATGAATTTTTGCCTGATGAAGAAATATAATTCAATTCATTGTTGTATCTTTCCTTTCATATTTGCATTCTCCAAATATGCTGTTGAACAAGTTTTCTGGTGAGAATATTCACTTAAACAGAAGCTCAAAGTAAATATTGGAGGAAGTTCACACAAGATTCTTGCTTCTCCAGCCCGTAAATGAGAATATTAACACTGGAAATATCTTTCTGCAGTACAATATTTATCCAATAACAATAATGTGAACTACTTATGCTCTTAAAACCAATCAATATACTTGGAAATAAACATGTGGATGTTCACTATACCAGAGAAGTTACTCTACTGAAAATATTTGCTAACTACTGAATGAAAGTAAGTACCAAAGAAGAAAATATGCACTGCCAGAGGGGAAGAGGGAGAATTTAAGTTTTCAGTCTGCAGGATTTGTCAAAGCAAATTTTGTCATTTAAAATACTTCTGTTTTATCTATGTACAGCGACATACATCATTCAGTCATGAAGCAGAAGTGATGTCATATGGCTTAACAGGATAATTTGCTTTCCATACTCCCATTATCAAATGCTAAGAATAATCATGCCAATATTTCTAAGCTACCTGTCATAGGGAAAAAATTTACTAAGAAAAATGTTAGTAACTCTGAGCAAAGGATAAATTCAACATTTCTCTAGTCCTTTCATAAGCTTTTGAAGAAGATAAACGCATTTTTCCATGTATGATTCCCTTTTGATAGCAGTCATTTACATATACTTACTACAAATCCAGTATTTGGCATACAGGGATTGTGGTGTTTGAAAAATCTGCTTAGCATCTGTAGATTGAAACCAAACCTTACAGATGAAAGACCTGGCCAGAGGGCACAAAGGTGTTCCCAAGCCTGCATGAGCTCTTCCTGGTAAGCCTGCAGTTGCTTGCCTCTGAAGTGTCCTCAAGACATAGAGATTCCTCCTTTCTTTCATACCTTTCAAGGTTTTACAATGCAGTAAATACTGTTACAGCAGATAACAGTATAATCTTGCCTACTACATTGAATTTGCTTCAAACTAGGGTACCATACTGTGTTTAAATCTGAAATTACCTGCATACACCAATAGAGCAGGTAGCCTCCCTGGTATGACAGGTGAGATGTCTGAATACTAGAGGAAGGCCTTGTACATCAAGGACCAGAGGCTTTTGTCATCAGGGAAAGCAAAATAAAGATAAGAGAGATCCTCAAAATTATGAACTCTTGTGGGAAATTAAAACTCATGGCAAAACCTCAATAATATACTATGAGATCTACATAAAGTTGATCTCTGGGCCAAATGAACAACTATTTTTGGCACTTAGAGGTATTAATTGATCAAGGCATAAATACTAAGGAATTTTGTTTCCTTGTTAGGCTGGCAAGCATAGAGTGGCAGCTGGCTGCCTGGCATTTGAATATGACAGGGCATATGCAGAGGTGTCTGTCCTAGCACTGTTCTCAGGTGTGCATCACACAGAAGAGCTGCACCAAGACTGCAACTGAAACACAAACTTACATCTATCACAAAAGCATCGTAAAACATCTGCTTGGTGTGTTTGATCCACTGCCCTCATGCCTTGCCCTGGACGCTGTGCCCAGGACAAGAGATTTTGAGGTGTTCTCCTAGGGTGGGAGCAAGGTCTGAGCAGTCATGCATGGGGGCCCATGGGTATGGAAGCAGCCAAATTCCTTGGGACAAACATCCAGGGAATCACCTTTCTCTAGCAGTCAACAAGGCAGAAAGGCATCAGCAACTTAGCTTTTGCAAGGACAAAAGTACTTGAGGCTCCCTCTTGGAGGCAGACTCTGCCTGGGTTCATGTCTTACCAGTTTCTCCAAAAGCCACAGTGCTCTGGAAATAGAGACCTTTACTCCTCATGCAGACAAACGATTTAAATTAAACCCTGACGTATATGCCTTTAATGGCAATTTTGCCCTATTAATGTCAAGCTGAATTGAACCAACATTGTTGTAGTAGAGCAGCTGATATTAAACCTCACGCATGCACCTGTACGAACCCACTGCTGCATGTCTGAACCATTGCTCACTTTGGTATGGAAACAAATGTAAACTAGCAATTCCCAGATGCCTTGGACTGTGTCCGGACCTTGCAGCTTGCTCGGCTGTGCTCCTGCTGCAAAACCTCCCAATATGGTTTATTTGCATTCAGAAACCATGATCGTCAGATTATGTATTAAAGCACACTTTGAATCAACTAAAGCCTGTTTGAAAGCCTAAAAGGCATGAGAAGGAGGTTCTTTCCAGTAGTATTTACAGGCAGGGAAGGATAAGTTTTAATATTCTTTGCCTGCACTTCACGTAGGTGAGATTTTGTCTTCCATCACCATAAAATACAATCTTTATATCTCCCCCATGCAGTAAATAGCACAAACGTTAATATAGCTGTCAATAAACTGGCTGAATCAAACCAGCACTTTTTTGGGTCTCTCCTTATATAGTGGTAATTAAAAAGAAAACAGCACTTGAGATTCTCTACTCAGACTTTTCGGCATTCAGCAAGGAAAACATCTCTGAACATCCCCCTTTTCTCTCAGGCTTTTCTCCCTTTACTCTGAAGGTCAAAGGTTTAATTTGTATGCTCGTCTCTTTCTTTCATTTTCCAACATATCCCCAATTGAAATTTGACACATATACCCATTAGCTGAATTTATTCTTTTTCCATGCTTCATTAACAATGCGCTTTGCTGTATTACGACACTAATGCTCATCATAAAATGCTCTCCTATGCAATGTGGCTTACAATGGATGGTGATTGATGGTATCAAAGGTAACATGGAATCTAGGAGGTATAACTTTACGTGCTGAAATTGCAAGCCGTGGCAGGAATCTCAGCAGTTAGGGGTAGATCCTGACTTTGCAAGATCAGTTAGAGGGTGTAAAATGCCAGCCAACTTCTCTGGCACAACAGCATTAACCCGGCTAAAGCAGAATCTATCCACCCCTGAGTTCCCCTAACCCAAGTCTGTCACAACGAACTTCTGGCTGAACTTGATCTTCATGTATATTATTCACCTGAAGTGTTGAATATCATTTTATCCACTAAATTGTGAACAATTGGGTCTTGTAACTAGGAAATGAAACTCAGAACCATAAATGCAAATGAGCTTTTCATTTTAAAGCTGCAATTTCCTTTTCTGATGTACTGTACCACTTGTCCATGGAGTTTTGTCTTTTTTGGAAAATGATATTTTCCGATAGCATGTAAGTTTCACAGGGTTGCCATGGAAACTGGGCCGCTCTTTCTCCCTCTTTCTTTCCATCTCCAAGTCTTTCACCTTGAAAGGAAAATGGTTGTCATTTACAGCGCATAATTTTGCAGGTTAAACTTTCTAAGATCACTCTGATAGTGATGAAATACAATCCCAAAGTTCAGGGACAGGGAAAGAGGGGAGAGTGCTCTTGTATTTCTAAAGGTGACAGCCAAATCCTTCACTGTCTTTTACCCTCCCTTTTGCTGCAGGGACAAAGGGTGTAAGTCTGACACACTTAGTAAATGACTTGGGCTCTCTGCTTTAGAGCATGTTTATATGGCATAGGAAACAGGCTCTGGCTTCCCTGTCCTTGCTCCAACAGGGAATGTGCTGAGCCAGACCTGTTTCAGGGACACATCACTGGCCCCCAGCAAACCAACACTTGCCCCCAGGAGCCAGGCAGCCTGGCCACAGCCTTGGCCATATCAGAGGCTGCCTTGTGAGAAGGGCGAGAGGTGAATGCTCGCCCAGAGTGGCCCTGATGCATGAGTAAAACAGAAGCACAGCCGCAGAGAGCACAGAAATGCCTTTGTAGCTAGGAAACAGGGGTTGGTTTTACCTTAATACCAGCCAAGGTTAAAACAAATCCTCCTAAGGGAAGGAGAGAGGAGCCTCAGAGAACAAAGCACTGTTTTGAACGACTTGCTGGTTATTCAGCCCAGGTGAAAGAATGTGCCAGAGGAAATGGGGGATGGAGAGTGTTGGGCTTGTTCTTTTGTCCAGATGCATAGACCCTTCCCGTTGCCTAAGACTGGTTCATTTGAATCTCTATACAGGTGTCAAGCACATCATGAGCTGTATCCTGTGAGAGGCCAGGCAGCCGAACTAAGTGGATGCTCTTGGAGTGGCTGCACTGAAGAGATCAGAAACTAGTGACAGCATGGGGGCCTTGCCATGGCCATATAACATAGCTATATAAGCAAGTCCAAAACACGATGCCCTAAATTTAGGGACAAAATCCCTTCTCAATCTGCCATCCACTTAGATTGTTTGCCCATAAAATCTGAAAAGTATATAAAAATATTTGTCTATATAGAAAGTATCTTAAGGAAAACTGGAAAGCAGCATCATGCGAGAAAGACCTGCTGCTTTTATGCCAACCTGAAACAAAAAATAATGGGTTTAGCCAGCGAGTTTGAGATGAGTTTGGATAAATTTTGGATAATCATCTGAACCTCTGGATGTATGCCAGTATCATCTGAGGTTTGCAAGCCACTCACTCTAACCTCCGCAAACCAATTAGCTAATGTGTGTAAATGCTTGAGGAATGATTTGTCAGGAGGAGTCCTTTTAGTAGCACATATTTAGCAGGGAGAAAAATGGGTGTTAAAAAGCAGGCTATTTAGCAAATGAGTGCTTGAAAGCTAAAAGCAGTAGTAAAAAGTTCATTGATCTCTTTTTTTTTTTTTCACTACCAGTTTCACCTATGGAAAGCTGTGCAACTTTATATTCTCTGTGTTGGGGAATATTCAGCTCAATAGAGGGGGTTTCTCAGCTTTTAATGAATAGCACTGCTGATGTGAAGAGATTTGAAAAAGGCTTTGTGGGAACACTACGTTGCACTTTTACTTGAAGAAACACTTGATATGTTTTCCAGCTGTTTCCTACAGCTGTTGTACAGATGTTTAAAGGTCAGTGTTCTTTTGAGAGCATCCATAGCCCCACTATCATTTAGATAACAAACAAACATCTCATGCCAGGATGAAGAGTTTTAAATACAAAATGTTACAGGAATAAAAATGTCTAATCAGCAGATGAGGAATGCAAAACAGGTAACTGAAAGAAAGCTTGCCTTATATTTTGACTGTTGTTTCAGCTTTAGAGTGCTGGGACTGGTCCGATGGGAAAAGAGCTTGGAAATGGCATGTTAGGAGGTGGAGAAGCTGCCCTGCCTCATAGCTCTTGCTCTTCCAGCCACTCTGTCACTAACAGAGCTACCTAAGCACGTTGTCCTGCAGAGGTCAAGTGCCTGGCCCCATGCAGTCCACTCCAGAAAAACCTATCTATCTGCCTTGTAAGCTACCATGAAATGGAAAAATGGTCACTCTCTCAGAAAAATAATGAGACTTTCAGGCATCAAATTTTAAGATTGCTATGATATTCAGGGGCAAAGGCGGGGAGAATCAGATTGGGATCATTCTTAAATTTCTGAAAAACCCAAAATGCCAAAGGTGCTTGATTCAGTGCTGGCTTCTTTGAGAGAAAGAAAGGAAGAATTACAGCCTGGCTGTAATGTGCTATTTGCTCTCAGAATTAATACAGACCATTACAAATAAAAGGCATAGGTTTAATACTGGGATTTTTATGTTTTTTTAATTATGAAATTTATCCTGTAAATGACAGCAATTAGCTTTTAAAACACATAATCCTATAAAACTGAATGGTAAGACTTTCAGATGTTGATGTTTTGGTTAGCAGCAGATACTGCATAAGACTGGCCTCCAAATGACCTCCAAGAAAACTAATGAGGAAGATTATAGTTTTAGTAATCTCAGATTAACTACTGAAAACAAAATCACAACTCACAAGTATTTACCTTAGGGCGTTTGGTCTTCATATTCTGGTGCAGCCTAGGTGAATTTGTATCATAAAAGGAAGTGCCCTTTTCTTTGAAACACCATGTCTTCCTCTGTTCTCTGTATCCAGTCACCTATGGATCTGGTTAGCAACAGCTTGTACAAAAAGAAAAGAGAGCAAGTTATGGTACTTTCGTAATAGCCTCCTATCCACCTGGCAGTTTATGAGAGTTTTCATAAACCTATTCACTTCAGGTATTTATTCAAATACAGTGCTACATTAGCAAGCTGTCGCAGTACTTTACTTAAAGGTATCTCTCGGCTGCATATAAAGGAAGTGCACATAATTACCTTTTTTTTTTTATTGTGTTTTATTATAAGAAAGAAGCACAAACTGTTCTGGGTTCTGTTGCAGAATAAAAATTGTTCTCAATATACCGGTGAGTTAGTCAGAAATAATTTAGAATTCCTCTCTCTTGGTGTGACCACTAAGCATTTTGTGGTATGTTTTTCTTTCCTATTGAAAACATCCGTTTTTCCTTAACAGATGAAAGCTTATGCTTTTTAGATTAAGGAAATTCATTTTTATTCCCCAAACTTGTCAACAGATGCACAGACTGGTCTGACCATCATGTCTAGATTACGCTTATAGCCAGGTTTTCGCAGGCTCAGGGTGACTTTGGGTTGCTTTACCTTCCGCTCACTCACTCACTCATAGACTCAGATTGTATTGGCTTCTTTTCACTCATGTTCTGTCAGTCTACTGTATTTCCAATATAACTTGCTTTCTTGAATGTGTTTTTACAGAAAAATAAGGCCATCACCTTGGTTAAGATTCCTCAAAACTAGCATGATACCAATAAACAAGCTGTGTGTATTGCTCAAGGGAAGTTAATTGACAAGCATTCTGCATTTGATTTCTGATGCTGCCTCAAAAGAGGCTGCGATCTTAGTTCTTAGACTGTGAACGAAATGACAAAAGACCTGAAGCTTCGAACAGCCATAAAGAAAAGTAGCTAAAGGCAGCCAGCCAAGAGGAGACAGTAAAAAGGACACTGAATGTCATGCAAATGTCTGTGGTTTTGCAATGTGTCTCACACAGAGAAAAATTCTTACAGGTTTTAGGACATGGTAATTTAGGGAAAACAGTGTAAAATTTCCTAATAACTTCTGACTTTAAATACATATTCAAAAGAATGGAGAATATTCATTGTACAGAGGAAACAATTGATACTTGTGTCATCATTTCTCAGTAAAATACAGTAAAAGAGGAAATTGCTGACTGAATTTTTGGAAAACTGATGTTCTACTGCAGTATCTGCTGCCAGCTCTTTGGTACTCTGAAGCAAACTTGAGCTTAAAGCTGCCTAAAGAATGAATGCAGGATACTGTTGTAGTAGAGCTCCTTTTGCCTGCTACATTGATCCAGAATTAGCATCAGGGGAAAGGAAATTTAGTAGGTTATTCCTTCAGGCCATTTGCAGCCCATATAAATCAGTCTTGTTCATATGAAGCACAATAAATATTGTGATAATTGCCAAAGTTACTGTACTCATTTCTCGTGTTCTTGCATACTAAGCTGTAGCATCCCAAGATGAAAGCATAAATGAACGGAGATGTTAGCTCTGTTAAAGCTATCAACTCCATGAAGAGGGTGATTGATTAAATTTTCAATGAGAAGGCACTGCCCATTTGCAGAATTACCTTGACTTGCATTTAAAAAGCAAGCATGCTGACTGCACAGTTGTAATTCTTGGTGGCTTTCCCTTCAAATGCACTTCTCTGTGGGCACAGAAAGTTAATAAACTATAAAACACAGGTTTAATTACAGGAAAAAAGATAGAAGTTGGCTATGATTGGGAGGCTTATACACTCAATGCGTTCATTCACAGTGTTGTCCAATTGGTCATACACGCAAACACCCCCACATTAATTCAGTCACATTTGCAGAGTGAGCAATGCCACAGAGACATATTGTTGTGCCCAGCCACAGCTAAACAAAACCACCTGGTTTATCTTCACTCCCAGTCAAACCCCAATCTGTTCCCAGTTTCAGTCACTGTAAATTGATGCTGGAGGCGTCCCTTTTCTTGTCAGCATGTGTATGTTTGATCCATAGCAGTATTACTGTGATCATGACTCTCTATATCTGTAGATGGGGAATATACCCAGTGCAATTCCATAAATAACAAAAAAATGTTCATTTTTGCTGGGTCTTTTAGGATGCTTTTGGAAGTGCTTTGCTTACTCCTTTCGGAAGCATTTTGAACGTGGCAAGAAGTGACTATCCTGGCAAAATATTTCCAAGCCTCAAGGCTCTTGCTAAATACTTAACACAAAGATAAAGCAACAACTGAAATTATTATTTGACCATCTCTAGCTATAGTCTAAAGTGTTACACAGCGATTTAGCAGAAGGGTACCCATTCTGCTAAGAAACACTTAAAACATTTGCTTAGTGTGTAAGCAAGCAACCTTCAGGACTCATCTGAGGACAAGGCAAGGCACAAAAGCTAAGCCACAGCAGCAGGGATCTGACAAGCCAGGAATGTATATGCTTAAACAAGTTTCACTTATTAAAAGAAAAATGTAAGCTTCTTTTCTCCGACATGTACTGCACAGACAGAGTCCTATGATTACATGGTGTGCCAGTGTACCCTAATCTCCACCAGCCAAAGGAAATAGGTCAGCAGAACAATTAGGATCAAAGCGCTATGTAACCCCCCTCAGTTTTAATTCCTCAGGTGACACCTACAGATTACTTGAGCTTTTGGCACAGATAATACAGGCTGTCACTGCTGTATGAAGAAAGGTAGATCTGAGATACTCCCCAGCAAAATTTCAAGCAAGTACCTGTCAGTTTGCTGCATTTTATTGACCGTGACATTCTTCACTATTGCTCACAAAGAAAACAACTTGCTCTGTCTTTTATTACTACCCATAGTCAAGGGCAATGAAATGCAAGGGCATATTCATGGAGGTATTTATTTGGTCTTCATCTCAGATGAAGTAACAAATATTTGAATTTTACATGCCTACTTCTAATACTGAAAGGTAATAGCATATATAGTTTCTAATAGACAAGGAGCAAGGCACTGGATTTTCACGTGTTGAAGACGTGACAGTTGAGAAACCACAGAAAGGCACAGGAATGCAAATATAGAGTGATGACATTAAAGCAGCAAATAATGAGAAGAAGCAAGCTAGCAGACAGAGGTAAAACAGACTGTTCAATAGCTGAAGACTAGCTAAGACATGATAATTTGAGTGGGGAAGACTGATGATCGTTTAATTAAAAGAAAAGTCTCTGCTTATGGCAAAAGCTGATGAGATAAGAAAAGGGATAAAGGAAATTTTAAGAGTTCTGTTTAAATTTCTTTCTTTTTTGTAATTTTGCTTCATATATATATAAACCTCATAATTTAAAATGAAAAAAATCTTCTGATATGGAAATTATGAATATTGAAGATCCCTATCTCTGATAACCTTAAGATAAGTCAAAAACCTATATTTACTTGGATCCACCTTCTATTAAGCAAATAGCCCACAAGAAATGTTGATACCTTCTAGACTGCTTTTCATGCTTAAGGGAGAATATTAAATATTTTACTGACTTTTGTTACACTGAAGGGATTCATGGTTGCTGTCAAATGGATCTTCATATAGAAGCACTGAGTTCATTGAGGCTGATGAGCATACTAGCTGCCTGTCAGTCAGGCTAAAATGAAAAAAAGCCATTGTGCTTCTATAATAGATGTGACAGTTTAAACAAGAGAAGCTATTCACCATGGTACAGCTTGACAAGGCCTTTGCAGAGGATGAGTCAGGTTTTGGAGGGTTAGGTACTCCCAATCACGCTAGAACAGAGTCCGTTTTTCTTCTCTGAACTGGTTTCTGATTTAGGGGGCTAATAATCATCCTCATAAAAGGTCCAGCTGAGAGGTGACTTGTATGTACAGTATTGAGAAGTTGCATGCACCCCTTTCAGGTTGATGACTGTGACTGCAGTAAAGCATTAGTCAGGCCCTGAAGACTGGATCTGCACAAAAGAGGAAGATAGTTAGGGTTAGCACTTGCCCTATTGATGTATTGCTGTTAGAGACAATTTAGAATGTTTTGAAAATACAGAGAAGTAAAGGAAGGCTATGTCTGAAATAATAATGAAATGAAAGTCGTGAGCAGAGAAATCAAGTAGGATAATCAGAGTAAATGGAGATCAACCAGAAATTTCCTTTAGAAGCTGTCACTTCAGGATGTCTTTATACCCCCCAAAGTGGAGTCCAACAAGTTAATTACCTCTTATGATGTGGATGCAAACCACTACTAATCCTTGCCTATTTGACCTGGCACTTTAATTTCTCACATTTAAGCAGACAATTCATCAGAATTGGTTTTTTTTTTTAGTATCACAAAGACCTCAAACTCCTTGGCCATGAAAGGAAAGAGAAATGGTTGCTCCCACCCAGACAGCCTTCCTTACTTTGCAGAATTAGTCCCTCTGTTAATTGCTAAGAGACAGAAGGTTGCAGAAGTTAACTACTAATGCTCTCTCAGTCTGTTTAATCAGGAAAGGGTCATATTACAGCTGAAATAAGATGTTCTTCTAATTAAGGCAATGAATTTCAGACTAAGATTAAATTCTTGATTCAGGTGCAGATTTGTCACAGAGGGCAAATCAATTAAAACTTCTGTTACCCACTAGTAAATGGGATAATTATTTGTTCTCCAGACCTTTTTGTATTTGCTAATTAATCCATGTTTATTTAGCCTGCAAGTTCTTGAGGAAAATGCATATGCTTAGCCTGCACACATCTATGTTGTTGGGGAATCAGGTCATTTGGGATCAAGCTATAGTAGCGCTTTCAGTATGTTCCAGACAGCAACAGAAAATTTAAGCAAAATAAATGTTCTCAGCTATTCCTTATTTTATTTATAAAAGCCAAATGGCAAACTTTAGGATAATTATGGGAAAAAACAAGGCTATTGAACATAACTAGAAATAAAGGTAACATTGACTGAAATAAATTGAAATAAAGGTACCAATGACTGATGTTGATGCTCTAGATTATAATTGTAACTATAACAGGCAGTACATGAAAGGAACACAAACCAGTTCATTTTCAACCTGTTTCCTGTTAAGTTGTTACACTATCTTATAAATTCAGTTTTCATTATAGAATTAGAGCTGGAAAAGCATAAAGACAAGATAAAACAAATACACAGTCCCCACTTTAAATCCAGTAATCTGACATCACTTAAGTAACAAAAACCTGGAAATGTTTTCAAGAAGGATGTCACAAAACCACTAGGCTTAGTACAGAAGGCAAAATCTTTCACTGCAGGTCCAGATTCTGTGTCAAAACCTAAAGAAGGTAAGTTCTCCTAATCAAAGTTACAAATTAACCTAATTAATTTTATAATTAACCTTGATAATTGAAAGGAAAAATGGTGACCTTCACTGAGTTTGTTCAGTGTTTAGAGTATACGCTAATAAGACTACCCTGATAATAAGGCCACTACTATCAAATGTTGATGGGATAAAATAGAAATTAATTAGCACATGCAAATGAAGATTACTTTTATTGTACTGTTCCTAATTTATTTTTCCACAGAGCTATTTTTATATGAAATAGTGAGGATACTATATCTTAGTCACGTACAAACATTAGACTTCTATGAGAAAGCATATCTAAATAAACAAGCTTTCTAATGACAAGATTAGTATTTACTTAGACTACATCTTTAAAAGAAACTATTCCCTAACTATTTTTGTGAATGATCCTGCTTGGAGTAAATTTTGCAGTACTTAGTCCATTCAGATTTAGGTCATCTCCCCTCAAGTTGACAAGTGAAAAAGCTGATTTGTTTCATTTAAGATTCAGTAAAATAACAGGATTTCATTAAATCTACACAGCAATGATCTACATTTGCACACAAATCACTGTCTACCAGCTGGTAAGGAAAACAGCCTTGAATATGTTTTACACTGTTTTGTATTCCAGTGCCATCAACTTGAGCAACTTCCTGGAAAGCCTTTGAAGATCAAGTTTTGTGCTGGAAACCAGGATGGTGTCTTGCATAGGCTGTCCACTAACTTCTCGGAATGAATGGAGTTATCTCCCTCCCTATCTCACTGTGGTCTGACACTTTAAAGGGTAGAGGGCAAAGAAAAACTTCTCACCTGCTCTAGCAAATGCTATCATGGTTATCCATAAACTTGACTAAGAGGTTTGTAGAACATGTCATCAGAATGTTTTGAATCAGCACATGGCAGAGTGCTCCTAAAATGAGCTTGAGGATATTGTCTTCCTGAGGAAGGGGCAGGAAAGTAGTGTACTGCCCCTAACTACATATAACCCTTGGGGTTTCTAAAGGATGTTCGGGCTCAGTGGTACTCCCAGATGGGACTTTGTAGCTCCAACTACCAGCAAGCAGCAAGGTGAGAGGAGACAGAGAAAGTGTTCCATATAAGGGCTTAGCCCTGATTTCCTCTCTCCTACAGGCACTGGGCAAGGGAAGAAGGGAATGACAGTTTATAGGTGATCAGTCAGAAAAAGGAGTTAGATGTAAATAAAACCTCTGTAACTTGCCCTGACTTACCTGTCTCACAGTATATGAGGGGATGCAGTAAACACAGGCCCCACTGTGAGACTGGCACTTCTTAAATGATTATTGAAGGCTATCTCTTTCTGAAGTAAAAAAACCTTTTCTGCTCTTGGCACCCAAATAACAAAAATTAAAAATTGTATAGCTCATTTGCCCTCATTCCTTTAAGTAATATAAAATGGGTGCCTATATGGACAGTCTTATGAACTGGAATTGATCCTGGAACAGAGCAAGAGAAAACTAACAAACAAACAAACAATATTGTTTTGGTTTAGGGACTTACTGGGGGAGAGGTAAGCAGTATGCAACAATGGCCACTAGTATTTTTACATTCTTGTGTCCAAATAAGAAGAAAAACAGGCAAAATTCCCTTCATCATGGAGCACTCACCTCTCCTGCTCTGTAATTCACAGTTAGTGTAGGACAATCGGGAAGGGGGCGAGAGGAGAGTGTAATTATTTTGAGTTTTCTCATTACTGAAGCAGTGTCAGGATACACATTGGATGCTTTTAAAAATGAAAGAGACAACTCTTGGTGCTGAAGAGCCTCTTGGGAACCTTGGTTTCAGCACAGAGTAAATTCTGTGGCCAGCACTGTCAGCCCCAGCAAGTTCTTGAACCATGCACCATCTACCAGCTGGGTGTTTATCTCTCTCTCTAGGTTGCTTGTTATGTGTAGTATTTTGAGAAATCCTGGCCTTCAGGAAGCACTCCTACCCATGCGCCTGCTATGGCATGTAAAAGACAACTGTAACTCCAGCCACTTCTACTGCATGGTCTATTTTATTTCCATGAGGTACAAACATAGAAGTTACAGGGACAGAGTCATCAAGAGCTGGCATGAATGAACTGGGGCAAAGGGAAGCTATTCAAGGTGCTATTTAAGGAAAAGTCTTTAAAAATTTCATTAGGGAATCTAATTCTTCAGAAACGTGAATAAAAACAAACAAGCAGTTGTACAGCGTCTGCCAAAGCTGGAGCTTACTGTACTAAAAAGCAGATTTGAGGTATGAACTTCCTTTATTTATTTCAGTTGTGTTGCAATCGCATCCATAAATATAGTATCCTATAATCAATAGCACTCCTGACTGCATAACACCTGATCTTATTTATAGTATCATATATACAACAACACTCCTGCCTGCATCACACCTGATCAGAGCATACAAAACCACACAAAAAAAATGCTACCCAGAGCAAGCAGTAAAGTCCCTTACTAGAAAATCAAATTCATGCTATATTTTATTTTGCATCATCTCTATCTAGACTCTTTCTAACCTTTGTAATTGCTACTGATTTTTATTATTGATTTTTTAAATACTATTAATTCCAAAGCACTTGTACAATACAGCAATGGTTCTTGACATGACAGTATAATAGAAGAGTTCTGTTAAAGTCTCTTGTGCAAAACCAGACATTGATGACTGCATATCCAGTGTGTAATTAATGACAAGATACAATTTCGCTGTTACTTGTTTTACCGTGGTCTACCATCAAGTCATTTGTCTTAACAGACAAAAACTGTGTAATATATATCATATAAAATTTAGGGTGCCCTATTTTTATCTGCCAAAGCTGTGAATAGTGGTTACTTGAAACACACAATATTACATAGAGTGGTTTACCTGAAAGGCATAGATCAGCTTCAGCTTTCATGTTATACTGACTGGAATAGAAGCTGGTACTTTACTGGTTTAAATCCTTCTCAAACCACAAAGCTGGTAGCTTATGTACTCTATCAGTGAACTTATATTCACATCACTTCAGTGTCATTCACCTGGTAAAGTTCTCTCAGCTACTAACACTCAGGGAGCTGGAAGTTAGGCTTTATTCTTAGACTGCAGAATAATATTTTGGCTTCCTACAACAGCAAGTTCCATACAAAGACCTCAGAGTCTCCTTACAACCTTTTAGGTAGATAAATACAACTATACTGTAAAATAGAGGCTCAGAGGGATTTGCTCAATACACAGGGAGAACTTGCCCATGATTGCATAGAATGTATTTTATCATTATGATGGCCAGCTGAAATAGAGCACCTTTATAGACAGACGTAAACCAGAGAGTTTTTACTATTTCCTGAGAGTGTAACTGAACATATTCTATTTTGGTTTTTCTTTCACATCCTGTGTACTGATTACAATACCCACACTCAGATTTTTTTACATTTCCTCTTTTTCTCCAGTACAAAAGATCACAGGCAAAAGCTGTATCACATCTGGTAGTACTGTGTCAAGAGTCTGTGCAATTTCCTTGGTTAGACTACTCAGGGAATTACCTGGGCTTGTGCTATTGAAATTCAGGATTATCCTCTAGCTTCTTAAAAAATACTTTAAAATGATCTACCTACAGCCAACAGCTGGCTCCCAATGTGACTGCCAGTTTCAATGAAGAAGCTCTTTAACAGCATGCAGTATATATTCTGGTATTGTTACATTCAGCTTTCCTGAAGCAAATGCAATACTTTTAAGTCATATATCTGTTCTTCACTGAAGACTCATGTAATGAGAAAAATGAAAGTACAGTGCATTCTACCCCATGCACAACAGCAATACCTATCCTACAAAGAATCTGCAGACTTGTTCTTTACTTCGATTTACAATATATTTTAGCTCTTCCTCTGTTACCTTTGAAAGAAAAGCTAAAACTTCATTATGATTATCAGTAGTAGTGAGAAACTTCCCAAGTCACAAAAGCCATCCTTTGAATACCGAATGCCCTGCTCCTTTCAACGACTCCTTTTCAAAATGCTTTGCAAGTCTGCTTGCTACAGACACCATCTGATGGACAGCCCAGGATCTAGGGGCAGAGCAGAGACTTCTGGCCCTCACACCCATGGCTGGCCAGAAGCTGTCTGCCACCTATCTCCATTTCAGCAGCTCAGCTGGGAAGGAGGCAAAATGACCCTGACTTTACTGGTCACTTGCCAATTAGCAAGAGCCAAAAGAAGAGGAAGTTCAGAAACATTTAATGCTGCTTTGCTTTACTTCTACCAATGTTTTCAGTTTTTATAAATGTGTTATTCTCTAAACAAAATATAATACTCCAGCCTCTAGCTGAATATAAAATTTACATATTCTAGAAGTAATTTTTTCTTATTTATGTGATTTGATTTTCTCTCTTATGTGTTCTATAAGAACACAGAGCCAAGGAGAGCTCCACATATCCCACACGTGCAATACTGACCAAAGTTCTGACCCCTCAGGGTTGGAAGGGTGACAAGCAAATGAGGAGGCCTGCTCCCCAGTACCTGCCTGACTTGGACCACATGGGCCAGTAGTGCTGCAGAGACCTTCAACTTGAGAGAAGCAGTGTGAAAGTAAAAAGAGCCTTTCTTCCAGATCTGGGTATGGATGTCCACCTGTCAGCATAGGCATTTAGTATCACTATCTGTCATATAGCATAGACGTGCCCAGGGACTCCCAAGAGCTTTCTGAACCACCAAATGCTGCTCTGTTGTCTTTCTTTCCTTTACTTCTTTCCTCAGGCTAAGAGAGAATATTCCATATCTCCCTCAAACTAGGTAACATGAGCTCACAACCCTGCAGAGTTTATCTACTCAGAGATATTCAGAAGATTGCCCAGAACAAGCAGATCTGAGGCTTCATTTCTTTTTCCTGAAGATAAAGGCACTTGGGACCTGTTTGAGGCAAAAAGTGCCTGGGTCTTGCCTTCTAGAAACATGTTTCAAGAGGATCTTTTTGCGTGATGGCATTTATTTTACTGCCTCAGTCTAGCAAGGAGGTATTTTGGCCAGTTGTGCTCTGTTCTTGTTGACTGGGATTCATGATGTCATTGATTTATGTGATTACAAGGATTATATCTGACGGTATTCAGTTACTTCAACATTCATCTGAGAGTTTGCTGCAGAACTGGGTATGACTTCTGAGTTCCAAATTATGCTATCAATGCCTTAAAATAATGTTACAGAAATTATTTAATTTCACTAGTTAATATACAGTTGGAAATAACTGGGTAAACAGAACTAATGAAAACAGAAAGACAGTTCTTTTAAGTATAATATAAGACTGAGAAGTAAATGTTGAATGTTAAAGTTACCACTTAACTATCCAATTTTAACTGTACAGAGAAGCATAATATGGAGATCTTCTAACAATACCCCTGTAAAAGAGAAGGAGTACAGAAAGACAGAATGCATGTGTCAAAAAGCAGCTTTCTATGAAAGACTAACATTTGAGTATTTTTGAAGACTCATTTTTCATTTTCTGAGATAGGAGGTAGGCATCTCATAAAGTTTCCCAAGATTTATTTTCAAATAAACAAAAGCATTCTTTATAGAAAACCTGATTATAGTGAATGAAAATGTTTCCAAGCATCTTGAAAGCACCAATAAATGTTCCAAATAAACATGTGGGTACATTTTAATGGAAAATATTTAGGTTGTACAACGTCCAGTCTCTTATAACCAAAAAGTTTAGGGTTTTTTAACCTCATTTGTTTAAGCATGAATTTGAGAAAATTGCTATTAGCTTGAGAAAACATTAGAATTTTATTATTCTTCAGTTAAACTCAGATTGTCATTTCCTTAATTTGAATGATGCCAAAATGTGGGTGTTCCTTATATTTAAAGCATAAAGTATATTCACCAGTTCCCACAAGGCTCTTGTAAAACAACATTTCATTGAAGTCTGGTTACATGTCCCACTGAAGAGTAACAGCAGATCTGCTTACAAACTGTCCAACAGCACAGACATTGAAGTGATAAGCCAGAATAGGTGCGTTATGTTATGAATAGAATTGCTTTCTTATTGTCCTATTAATGATCTCAAGCCAGGTCCCCATCTAATTCTTCTAAGATTAGTACTCTTGTGGCAGTGATATAACATCATGGTTGTCACATGAATATACACTTTATATCTTTGCATTTATTTTTATACTAATGTCGTGGTTTAAGCCCATCCATGCAGTCTCTCCGTCACTCCCCTCCATTTAGTCCCCCCCCAAGCTCCCAGGGGGATGGAGAGGAGAATCGAAAAGAATACAACTCCCATGGGTTGAGATAAGAACAGTTTAGTAACTAAGGTATAACA
>JANHGB010033804.1:3063-32991 GCA_026283785.1 Coracopsis vasa
TATTATTGGTGGTAGCAGTAGTGGTTTGTGTTATACCTTAGTTACTGGACTGTTCTTATATCAACCCGTGGGAGTTATATTCTTTCAATTCTCCTTCCCATCCCTCCGGGAGCTTAGGGAGGAAGAAGTGTGGGGGGAGTGAGCGAGCGGCTGCATAGTTCTGAGTTACCGGCTGGGCTTAAACAACAACAGTTATTTAAGAACCAACCACCTTGTACTGAATAGAAGTATTTGTATAGCTGCAGTAGCTACTTCACACTGACTTATATATTCTGTATTTCTGAAAATGTAGATCTTGGAGGAAAGGAGGCACTCCACTGCCAACTTGATATCTCAGGAAGAATGCAGCAATCTTTGCCTTCGAAGGGCTGACAAATCAGTCGAAAATTTATGGGAAAGAGTCAGAGGACAAACCAATGCAGATGATGTCATAGTAGGTCCTTGGTCAGAGTAAAGAGTACTTAACAACTAAAAACATCAGTGTTATCAGCATTGTTCCCAGGCTGAAAGTCGAAACCACAGCACTGCACCAGCTACTGAGAAGGAGAAAAATGACTGCTACTGCTGAACCCAGGACAGTATCTACCAGAGACTGCTTGATTAGGAAGATGAAGTCCACAAAGTCTTCTTTAGACAACTGGAGGCGGAAGCCTCATGATTGCTGGCCCCTGCACTCAGGGAACCACCTGACACCTGCTCAAAAGGCAATACGGCTTGGTACAATATCGCAAAATGAGTGGTTTAGGGTCGCTTAAAGAATGACCAGCAAAGGTATAAGGAACAGCAGTTTTAATATGATTTATAAAGGTATGACTTAACAGAATTTGATGTCAAGGTTCACGCTATTACTTATTACATAGATGAAGTATACAAAGGAAAGTCAAGGTAAAATCGAGCTGAAGGTGATTGATACAGACAGAGAAGGCAGGAAGGGCAAGGGGGACCCTCCCACTTAGTCATGAGATTCAAATTGGATACCTTTGCTTTCTAAACTCTAGGTGGAGCCCACGTGTGGCTGGATCTAGTCTTAGTCTTAGACTTGGTCAATGGTGCTCATCTAAGGGGTTACAAATGTCAGTTAGCAGCAGTTTGCAGTTTTAAGGTGGATCTTATAAATTGAGTCAATAGAATTTAATAGAATTGCTATAACAATCTGTACACACACACATACATAAAGACACATTAAAGTATACCTGTTAAAAATTCCAGTTGAATCAGTGCAATATTCACATCTAATGTCTCAGTGTTTCTCAGTGAGTGAGGGTCAAGGAGTGGATGATTTCAGCTCAGATTCCATCTTTCAGCAACAGCCCTGACAGTCCTCCAGTTATCACAAACTCTCAAATTTGTGCACTTTGAGCGGTGTCCCTCAGTCAAAGCACGCTTTACTATCCAATTCATTACATAGAGGACAGGGCCTGTCAGAAACTCATTAGATAATGGAACAGCCCAGAGGATTGGAAGGAGGAGGGAGGGGAGTGGTAGGGAGAAAGTTGCACCACCACACACAAGCAAGCCAGGACCTTTCTGCAGTGTCGACAATACTGAGTCAATGCAGGTGATCAAGAAACAAGCTAGAGAAGATAGCCTGCTGCTTCTGATACAAACAAGGAGGAGCTGGTTGGGAATGTAAAGATCAAGGATCTGAGCTGCAATGGCCATGACACTGTGGACTTCAATATCTTCCTCGGATTGTATTTTCAGAGTGGATTGCTTCAATAACAAGATTAAAATCTCTTAAACCATTACAGACATCAAGGTAACAGGTATCTGCCATTCTTAACACAGATATAAACCTTTGAGTGAGATGGGAGACTTCATCACTATGTTTCTTAGATTTTTGCTGGTGGCAGAACAAAAAATACAAGTTAGGAATTCAGATTCTGTTCTGAACTCACTATTCACCTCTGACTTTTAGTTCTCCAAATAAGAAATTCAGCCTGCGTTAGGCACATGAAAGGTAAAATTTTTAGACTAAATAAAAATAAGTTATCAAATTTATGGGCATCAGAAAATAGGTTACTAAAATAAGAAGTCTTAGACAAAAAAATAATTTAAAATGCTACCACCTTTATTTATAATACCATACCTTGCTCATATCTCCTCACAATATTTCAGTCGTCTCCCTGCTCAGAGAATAAAGAATGTTTTAGGGTTTCAAGCTTAGTCCACCTAAACCACTGAAGCCGTTTAAATGAATGGAAAAAGCCATTCAGCAAGAACAAAAGATGTCTACTACAACACTTGTTAGAAAAGAGCTGCTAAGAGTCCAGTACTTATAAGACTCTGAAATTTTTTGAAATTAAATTGCACAGTAGACAAGAAAAAAACAGAGAAGGACTGGAAGGAAAGATAAAGGCCTAAATTAATATCAGCAATGTTTAGTAAATATTTTTTCTTGACTGAACCTGAAAATGGGTTCCTTGTGTTTCAAAATGCAGTATACTATACAGTACTATTCACAGCACTCTGAACAAGTTGCTCCAGAGACTCAGGAAACTACTATTAAACTTCTTAGGAAGTTTTATAAACCAACTAATAAATGACATAGTACTTCAGACTTTAACACACACGGTTTTGTAGTATACCATCATATCCATAGCCACGAACAATAAACAAACATATTAAACCCCAAATGTTAATATCCTAGTGATTACAATATGTAGAGCCCAAATCAAATTTTAGTGGAAGCAATTTCATTGACTGTCACAGGCATGGATCAGATAATTCTTGCACCACAGCAATCCTCAGAAGAGGTCATGGCCAAATAATATTCTTTCTGATGTTTCCAACTAGCAGACCAGTCACTGTCATCAAAAATATCTGAGAAAGAGAAAAGGATGCGTTAAAAACAACACAGAAAGTGTTGATACTCACTCATGATTGAGTCAACATGACTGTTAACCTGCCTCCTATGAATGACAGTGCAGACAGATATAAAGGAGAATGACCAGGACATGTCAGAAAATACAAGCTGAACTCTGCTGTGGCGCAAGCTTGCTATGTGACCTCCAGCAAGCCACATTCACAGAAGTATCTTGAAATCTATTTTAAATGGCATATAATTCAGTTATGTGCCAAGTTTTTCAGTGCTCTATGAATCCAAATACATTTGAACTCAATGATCTTAAAGATCTTTTCCAACCTAAATGATTCTATGATTCTTGCTCTTAACCTCTTGAATGGTGATAACAGTTCTTTCCCATCTGACTAGAAGGTGTCAATGATGATAGTACACTGAAGATCATGAGACACTCATGTACTTCGCTAGTACATGAGTGCAGTATTTGCTTGTACTAGTGGCTAGTATAAGTATGAATAAAAATATTTTTATTACTGACCTGGCCCATCCAATAGCTGTAATGTTTTTATTACATACTTCTATGGGAAGGTACTACATATGGAAGAGGTAAAATAGGACATACCTTTAATTCTCTGAGTAAAAATGAACTAAACCCCTTTTTCAACCTCACAATTCTAGATATTATCAAAAATCTTTCTGCCTGCTTGATGGTACTCAAACATCAGAGTGTCTGTGGAGTGAGCAATCAGTTCTTATTGCCATTATTAATATGATTTTGTTTTTATTTTGATTTATTCCTTTTCATCCAATAAAATTTTCTCACAGATATGTGTAGGAGGAAGGATTTTCATGATTTTGTACAGTTTGATTTAACATATTCATGGACTAGGTTCTATACAGGTACAGGACAAAGGAGGCCTTTGCTCCACAGATTTTACATTCTCTGTAACTGCTTCCTGTCCTTGCAATGCCGTTTGCTTTCACAAGTCAGGTCACACACTTCATTCAATAAACTTAGGACACCAACATCTGTGATGATGCTTGAATATATGGGAGTTTGTTAGTAAACAGTGCTTGATCTTACTTCTATTTAAAATTGATGGAAAGCTTTACAAAATTTTGGAGAGCGTGCCAAAACCAAATGGCAATGAATTCACGTTTACCCCCAGCAGAATATCAATATTTTGTGAGTTTTTTGCTTAAAAGTACTCTTACCTGTGTAATTAGCAGGCTGACAGTAATTGCAGTTAAGATCAAAACATTGTTTTCAAACCATGTGTTTAAATGTTCTTCACATCCCTAAGCAAGTACAGATGAACAGATTTCAAGAAAAAATA
The DNA here is from genome assembly GCA_026283785.1 of Coracopsis vasa. Lineage (NCBI taxonomy): Eukaryota > Metazoa > Chordata > Aves > Psittaciformes > Psittacidae > Coracopsis > Coracopsis vasa. Next base: position 7,204 of record JANHGB010033804.1, read on the forward strand.
ATTTCAATTTTGGAAACATATTGCATCTTTATAAGAACATATTTTAAAAATATATAGAATAGGACTTTCTAGATGTTATGATGGGTTCTGATATTTACTTGCCAGAAAGTAAATAAATCAGTAATGTGTACTACAGAGAGTTAGCTATAGCATTTTTCAAATTATCTGAACTGAACAGATAGCGCTTAAGTATATCTAATATTTATGGAAATCTGATATGGAAATGTCCCAAAGCTTGTGAATTAATCAAAAGAGAATTTGTTTTTGTGTGAGTATAACTGAAAGTTTACCTTATAAGTAAATGCATGAAAGAATATTTTCAAGTTTTCACAGATTCTCATGTATTATGCATCCTGAAACGCATGTGCATGTTTTCCAGATCACAGTCTATGCCTATTGTATTGCTTTATAAACAGAATTATAAACTCTTATATAGATTAAAATAGCTCTAAATAGATGTTTTCTATACTTTGAAGTGATCTTTAATAATTACAAGGGTTTGTAGAAACAGAGAACAACTCAAGACTGATGAGCAAATGGAGACAATACCAGATGTCATTTGATGACATCCTTTCTATTATTTACTGTCCTACATTGTCAAGAAACAACCTGTGCCAATTGAATTTGTGTTCTCATTGGATAGTCCTATTAACATGTGAGGGTATATTGAAGAAAGTGATATGTATCACTGGTCCCTTTATATAAAGACATATAAATGCTAACATGAACTGGTCTTGGAAACACATTTCATTTTTCAGTGCCTTGCTCATTCCTTTTGTTCTGTAAAGTGTTGGAGATGCTCTGGAAACAGTACAAACAGGTGGAGACATTGCTGACACTCTGTAAGTAATGAATAATAATTACAAATGGAAAATGTACTGCGTATTTTTATATATGGCCACTTCCCATTGTCATCACTGATTTCCACAACATGGATTTCTGAATACCAAGATGTTTCCTACTTCATAAGCTGCTACTAAATGTCCCAATGTAATACCGATCAGGCATAACTGCTGTTTTCTTGAAGTATCCTTAATCTAGAACTGATTACATGACTGACACCTAACAAGTAAAAAACAAGTCTTCAGAGTGACCAAAGACAAAATATAATGAATATTACCAATACTTTAGCATTTGTAAGCCAAGTCCTGTTGGACAACATGTTTTGAGGTTTGGTGGGGGTTTTTTTGATTGGTTTTGAGTTGGTTTTTTTTCAAAGTCCATTTTAGTAGTAAAAGTTACGTTCATCAAGACAGGTATTTTATTTCTTACCTTGCGGTATGCTGAACCCCTTGGGACATCACAAAACCATTTCTTCAGACTGGATTTTGTGCATGAACATGGGATCTGAGTACTGTTTTCCTTGTTTTTATTCCTTTCCCACTGTGTAACATTGTATCTTCCACAGCACTTCATCTAGAATAGAAATACTGTAACTTGTTAACTACAACACCTATAAAGTCTTTCACACAGAGGAATTTCCACTCCAAAGAGCGCTAGCTATTAGCTGATTAAATTAGCTAGATAGTTTCTCTCTGCAGAGAGGGTTGGAACTAGACGATCTTTAAGGTCCTTTCCAGCCCAAACCATTCAATGACTATGATTCACCATTGTGTATCTACCATTTCCTATTATATCCACTGGATAGTATAGACTTAACAATAATATGATCTTAAAATATGCTTTTGAAAGGAATCTCCTTTTAGACCTTTGGAACATAAGCAAATATGAAAAAAGAAAAAAAATACAAATCCAGATTAATGTAAAATATTTTGTCAATCACCCTTAATCTTCCAAAGCAATTACAGTGTGGAAATTGCGTGTAAGCAGTAAACTATATTAAGTATATGCCCACTGTGAAGTATAACAAAATGAAAAAAGAAAACTATACATTATAGGAAACAGAAATAATTAATGTTGTTTCATAATCAATGTGATAAATGGGGAGAGATTTTAATAAAGCATATTTTAATAAATAAAAATAAAACCATATACACTCTGGTTTACTCTGGTTGAGAAAATTAAATGAGGACCAGATTTTGAAAACTTTTAGTTACTTGTTTGTTACTTCTAATGTTGTATTTGCAAAAAACTCTCTGCTCTGATCAAAAGATACTATGCCCTGTTCAAATGGATTATCAATTAGCTCTTCCCAATAATCTATTTCAATCCCAGTAACACAAAATAAATAACACAAAATAAAACCAAATCACCAAACAGTGTGGAGAATGGAATTCTTCTCATGTAGGAAATTCCAGCAGTTTTTCATTCTGAATCAGGATGAAACTTCAGAAATGTTTGAATTGTTTTATGGGATGGAAAGTCTGTCATATTTTAGCTCAGAGTATACCAGCACATAGTCTAGCTGCACCATTGACATAATGGAGTCACCATTAATCACTAGAGAAATCATGAACGCAATGAGAGAAGACTGGATTTTCAAAGAACATACATTACAAATACATTCGTATTCTTGAGTCTAGACATACATGCTTTGTGTGTTATCTGGAATCATAAATTATCTTCAACATTTGTCAGGAACTGTGTAATTCAACTCTGCAAGAAGTCATGTTAAGGGATTCACAGCTGGTCTATAGAAATATATTAAATCATATTTAATTGCTAAACTGCAGTGTTTATAATTAAAAGCTCATGATGCAGAATTAGTTTGCAGGGTGGATAGCAGGCAACTGGACAAAAATATTGCCAACAACTTTCAAAATAATTGATCCCAAACAAATGCTTTAAAGGACTTTTCTGAAACAGGAAACAAATTACGTGCTGCCAGGCCACAAAAATTATTATGATTAATAATTAAGAATGTGTGCTGACAGTATTGATACACAAACTCATTTGAGGCTTTAAGCATTACTTCTGAGAGAGTCTCAGTGCAATACCTATTCAAATGCTCTATAGTAGGAGCTCTGCTTTGACATCATAGTATCTGTTTGTCTGTAGTTCAGGTCAGTGCTGAGGCCTAAGCAGACAGAGTGCTTTATGATACCTAGAGCTGCTGAAGATATTAGAAAACACATTGTTTTTCTCAGCTGCAGCAGACTTCAGTGATCAAAACTGTCTGCCCCTACATAAATTTACAAATCCTTCAAAAGCCTAATTTCGTCCATAATAACCTATATAACAGCAAAGAATCTGCCTACCTACATATTAGCAGCCTATCTTGAAAAATTCATCCTTTACTAAAGGAGTTGTTTTTTTAAAGTAAGTTCTGATTGGTATACACATTTTGGCTGTATTTTTGGTGGTGATAATTTATTGGATTTTTCCTTACATTGTGCTGCACAGCATTCAGAATGTTCCACACAGGTTCCTGCTCAGCCAGACTCTTGTTCCCATATTCAGAAATAACTTCATCAATTCTGTTGTTCCATTGATTGTGGACCTGTTTATAAATATTTATAGAATTTGAGAGATGCATATGGAAAGAGTGTGGATGGATAGTATAATCCTTGATCTTTTATTGATACTCAGGTTTCTTCAAGGGTTACTTGCAAGCAGCAGCATTCTAATCAATTTGACAAATACTATCTGAAATATGTCATAGCCATTGCACTAATAGGAAAGTTGAAAGCAAAAGGGGAAGATAAATGAAGTGATCCAAATCACAAAAATAACAGTCAGACACAAGGTGATTAGCCCAAATGGAGCCAGAAGAGACAGGGAACATAGTTAAGATGCACCTGATCTGTCTTGAAATACTAAATCCTACCTCTCATACTTATTTTTAGTAAGCACAGCACCATATAATAATAAGCAGAAAACCAAAATTGATTCTATACCTGATGTGATACAAACTTGTGTGAGCACCATACAATCTGACCAGGACACGTATTGCTTTGGGCTAGGAGAGTAAGCAGTTCATGCTGGCCCTAGATTAGGGTCTTTGCAGACACTGTTAAAATAACCTTTCAACAACAACTGAAGTGGACAAGCTGATCATACACAGAGGGTGCAGCAGGGAATGCATGCAGAAAATAACTCCTAGGTTACTGGAAGGAATCATTGCAAAACAAGAAAAAATGAGGCTTCTCTAACTCGTTCCCCTTGCTACAGTCATCCTAAAAAAAATAAATCAAAAGCTTGCTGAGTGAATGATGGTGTTACCATAATTTATTATACTTCAGCAGCACTTAATTCAGGTTGAGATCAAGTGCAGTTACAGCTGATATAAAATAAATTTAACTGCAATCTTTCAACCAATTTTCCTAGCACAAATATCTGACTCCAGAATGCATCACTGACAGTTCAGATCTTTCACAATGTAAAACCATCATATAAAACAGGGAGGACTACATCATTATAAATTAACATTTAATAAAAAATCTTGGTGAAACAAATGCACTTTGATGGAGTAAAATTTATTTATTTGTGCTGTACTGCCTTAATAGCATCACGATTTGGAGAACTGTGTGAACCTTATGAGGCTGGTGTCACAGGAAGTTTTCTCAAACCATGGATTTTGGAATTATGCCATAGGGAAGCAGCCAGACCAGTATGGATTCAGTACCAATTGCCTTTCATATAATACTGTGAGGATTGCTTAAGCTATTAGACTATATGTAGAAAAGCTATATATGTAGAAAAGCTATATAGAATATAGCTATTAGGCTATATGAAGAAAAATAAATGTCTAAATAAAGCTTCAAAGCAGTACAGCTACTATTAACATCCATGTTGGTATTTATGTTTGCTTCCTGTTGTTAAAAGCAAAGATACATATTCCTTATACTAGAGCTCTATTGAAACCAAAATACAGGCCTGAAATTCATTAGTATACTTTTCATCCCATGATACCAATGACTCCTACATGACTCTGCAAAGCAGACAACTGTTATCACCTGCTAGGAGACACAGGTTAGCATCTAATGCTCTCTTTTACCTCTGCTGATGTGCAGGAAAGAGGGACTTTCTGGGTCATCTCTCAAAGAAGAAAAAAGCTATCCCTTACACTGATGATTCCACATTTCTGAACAAGAGAATATGTTTTGTTGCAGAGGATAAACTGATAATATATTTCCATGCCCACCCATTTACAACTATTGAACCATGATGAATTCCTCAAATTAAGTTTTCCACATCTTCTGCTATATCTGGTCAACATACAGAATAGTCAAGTTCAAACAAACAGTGATACAGCGTGGAGTGAGAACTGACTATTAGAATTTTTTTAATTAATTGCAAGAAACTATTTTTAAATTATCAGCAGTTTCACTTGGTTCATTTACATACCTCTTCTTTCTTCGCAAATATAAGCAACAGTATTGCCATATGGGTAACAAACACTAGGATTTGAAAACTCATATACTGGGGAAGAAAAACAACAAAAACAAAACTAAGTTATAGATAAACATAATACTGAACAAGTAAGTAATTCAATAAAAAAGTCCCAGGAGCTAATGGATGACTCATGAAGGCATCCTTCATGCCTATTATTTAGAGTCATTTGAACAAAAGTAATAAACATTTTTTTCCTGGAAACCCTCAGAAAGTGACATCATACTCCAAGAGGCAGGCTTCAGGCAAAGCACAACTCACTGATTTGGGCTTAAAGACAAAGCCATAACTTGCAAGGGAAGAATAAAAGCTGTCCTTAAGCAGCTGTGCTCCACTGAAGAAAACTCATTTCATTATTTCCTCTTTGAATTACCATGGTACGTAAGTCACATACCTAGTCAAGTACTTTTTTGAGCTATAAGATGCCCAAACAAAACAAAACAATAATTGATTGCATTAATTTTCAGTGAGATGCTGTGGCACTACATACTTCCATGGAAATTGGAAATGAGACAGTTCTTTCTCTTTCATCAATTAATAAATTGAGGCAAACAGGGCAGTAGCCGGACAGAAGAAGGCACAAGAATCCTTGTTATAGCATCAGGGCTCCTCTCACAGCTGTGCCAACTGATATTTGTAGTGCTTAATAAATGAATCAGTACAACAGTTATTTGCTTTAGCCTTCACATAAGCTAAAACAGATCGCTCAAAAAGGGTAACAATAAACAACAGACAAAAATATAATCAAAGTGACCATAAGAATGTGTAATTATCATGTAATTTTTCAGAAATCAAGATCTTCTTCTCTTAAAAAGCAGAATTATATATAAATATGTAATGTGCAGGTAAGCCTACATGGGTAACAGCTTTCCAATCATACTCTCCATTTTGATACTGCAGCCATAATGTAGCTACCTGTGCCTTCAACTTGCAATATTTAGGGGCAGGTTTTTCTTTATTTCTTCATCATATACTAAGCACATGAGCACATACTGAGAGAAAGTTAGTCTGCATAATGTCAGTACTAATTTTAAAACCTCTAACTTAATAAATACAGTGGTTAAAACCTTTGCTATTTCAAACTGCAAGTGCTCTGACATTGAAAAAATCATCCAGTGATATGGAAGGATATTCAGTTTTGTTCAGATTTCATTTGAGCTGGGACCTTATCTAAAAATATCTTTGTATCTGAAGATTTGTTAAGCACTGTATGTGGAAATCACATTATCAAGACAGTATTACAGTTTTCATGCACACACACAAAACTCCTTTTCATTTTACAAGAAAGTTGGAATCTGATCTACACTTACTGTAACTAGTAGACATTTGACTTCCACAACACTTCCAAGTAATCCCATGGCTGATGTAAAAGTAATAACAGATCCAATTCCAAGTAATAAATAGGAAATAAATGCCACTAGTTGGTTCTTGCCTGAAGAAACTGTAACACAGTACATTCATACTGTCAGTTTTCTTTTTGAGACTTCACTTACAAAACTTATTCCAGAAAAACAATAAAATCTTTGCAATGCCATTACTGAAAGGCTGGGAATAGCAGAATGGCGAAAGCGTATTATTATTACTTATGCTATGGACAGTCAGAGAAAGAAAAAAACATATTTTCATAAAGGCAGACAATGGTAAGAACATATAAGACGTAAACAGAACATATTCAACTAAACAATGTGAACCACTCACAATGAAATCAGAGAACAATTACAAGTTTACAGACATTTCTCTCCATTTGGCAAAAAATTAGTAGCACATGTACAAATACTATGCAGACGTATAGTTCTCATTAAATCCAGACTCAGATTCAGTGCTAACCTCCATCTTTGTGACTAGCCACTTTCCCTGTTCCGCTCTAACCATTTTTGATTAGATATGGAAAGTAGCAGGAGGTTTCATTACTTCCATCTCAACTGCTTCATACCAGAATTACTATGTTGGATGGTTCCCACATTATCAGTTGGGAATTGATGTTCCTTGGCATAGCCAAGGCAGACAGCTCTTTGAGATCCCAGCTGTTGCTATGTGACCCAAACCTTACTTCTCTGTGAAACAATTTGCTAAGACACTCTGGTAAAAAGGAGTATCTATATGGAGAGACCCAAGCTCCAACCTGTGTTTATTCCACCCAAATATCCAACTAAAAGATCTAATGTCAAATGCAGGCCAAAAGCAGTTTGTTAAACTATATAAAGAAAAGATCAATAGAGCTGAATTATGTTTCAGTGATTCATGTACATACCGTACATCAAAAGAAATACAGTACATCAAAAGAAATAAATCATACAAGTTACAATAATATATAAAGTGTAGATATACTGACATATATTTTTCCCTATTTTGATAATCATACTTGGAAAAGTAAAAAGACAAGAAAAAAACAACGCACGCATTTCAATCCAATACTGCCACCTTGTGACAAAAATTATTCTGTCACTGGTAATTTATTCTACACTCATTTGAGACAAAAGAAAAATTCTATTTATACTCACATAACACACTGAATAAATTGTTTCTGTCAAATAAAAACCACAGGCCAAATGTCAAAAGCATAAGACCCAGTGCCTGGAGAAATTAAAAAAAAAAAAGGCATTATTGTTTTAATTAAAAACATTTTAAAAAAATAATTTGAAGCTTCTAAATAAGAAAAAGAAAACAGAATTTTTACCAAGAAAATTCCATTGAAGACATTTAAGCAGTACTTCTGAATAATTATTTTATCTTTTATTTTCATTCTTCTGTTTTCAGTTTTGAGTCACAGCTGAAAATATAATTATACATTTAGTTCTATATGAAACAGATATAACTAAGCTTATGAATTACAATGGGATTTATTTTCTTCAGCTAAGTTTTTATAAATTTAAACGGTCACCTCATACATTGAACAGAAAAATAGTATCAACCATAGAAGTATCAAGATGGTGTCTCGTCTCAGTTGCCTCTGATGCTACGCTGTACAACATGTATTTCTTTTTTTAGTGTTTTTTTTCTTAACTGCTAAAGACATTTGGAGACAGCATGTATGTGGCAAGATTTATATTGCAGAGATGGCAAGATTTGCGTAGTCTGGAATACACTTTTGCTTATATATTTCAATATACTTAGTTTACTAATTATTAAAGATACCAGCTGAAATGAAGAGACATAACCATAGTAAAGACATAAGCTCTCATTTGTTTACGTGACTTAATTCAATTTTTCTGAAAATAGCAGATACAGCCTAATTATTTCAGTGTGATTTAGCGCACAGTTCTAGCAAAGCCATAAGAGCTGTTGAGCTGTGCTATAAACTGCCTTGTACTAATCTAGGGTACCCTTTACACTTCTGAAGCGAATCTCCTAGTCACTCTGCTTACTTTTTTCCTCTGCTTTTTTTTAATTGTGGAATACAACAGGATGTGAAAATTTAAATTCATTTCAAATGAAACTGAACCAAAAAATGCACTTCATCTGTCATCATCAGCAAGTCAATGGAAGGGCAAGCAGAGACCCCGCCCACAGCAACTGCCTTGAAATACATGTAAAGTGTGCATTAGACCCTGAGTACTATCCAGGAATCACCCTTGCAAATGCTTGCAAATGTCAACAGGACCACAATGAAGTCACATGGGCATTCATATCTTGAGCGTAGTTTAGCATATTTCAGTGGGAAAGACCCCTAGCACTGTAAACTCTTTGATGCAGGATTTTTTTTATATACATATATATCATTATTGTTATTATTATCATTATAGTACCATATCTTCTGGGCCTCTCAAGCTTTGTGCAGAGAGAGTGAAACTCACACCTGCCTCATGCTCCCTTTCACCTGTCTTGCCTCTTCTTTAAACATACTCCAGGATTTTAGTCTGCCTGGCTTTGCGGTACAAGCCGACAGGAGTCCAAGAGCATCAGTGTTATAAGATTGACTCTGCAATGGCAGCCAACTGCAGCTGTCCTACACTTCTCATGTGTTAAGCAGGCAGGCACACAAGCATGCACAGACACATGAATGTAACCAGCACAAGCATAGTCTTCAGAAAATATTTTCTAATGCAAAGGGATTTGTTTGAAAGGAATTGTTCTTGTTTTCTGTCAGAATTACTATGGATTGATTACAGCAAGAAGTTACGTCTTCTGTTATTTGTAAAACAGAAAAAAAAAAAAGAGATGAAACTTCTGTGGTCAAAAAATATCTTGCGTTAACAACCTATTTTACATACAAAACATATGCTACATATGTATCAAATTTGTTGATTGGAAGATTCAGCAAACACAAGCTTTGCCTGTCCTGTTAAGATCCTTGTGCCTGGATTCTGAATATTCTGTTGCTGAAACATAGAATGAAGAAAGCTGAAAGATCCTCAAACTAGCTCCGTAGCAGGTTTGGGTCAGTAATACACTATGTAAACTTCTGGACTGTATTAGATGACTGGTCTTGCACTTTCCCGGAAGAAGGTCCACTACTTTAAAGAGTAATAAAGTTTCATCAGAATTTTCAAAACCATCATGTGTTAAAACATTGGTGTGATGTGTTGTCCAAATAAAAACCCCTCAACAGTATTTCACTTGAAAACTGGCATCTGCAATAGTTTCTGTTGAAATAACTGCAGTTTCTATGCTTTATTTTGAGCCATTTTAACAATAAGTCAGTTTATCTTCAACAATTTATCTGAAAAACAGAAATATTAACTTTATAAAATTATTTACATTTTACATTACATTGTTGCTTCACACTAAAAATCCTTACCAGCTCTGAATATTTCCATCTTACCTTAAAGAGAGCAGTCTCATGATGATATGTTTCTTTCTGAAGTACCACTTAACCACATCCTTACAACAGAGAAGTTTTCTTCTGTTGATCAGCCCTGACTTCCTGGTTACAGGCAACAGGCCTACAGAAAAAAGTCTTTTACATTGGCAAAGTTGTTTGCTAAAGGCATGACATAGTGCCTGTGGTCTTCAGTCACCATGATTACAGCCTAACTTGCACTTACAAAACAGATACTAAGTCCACAGTCAACTCAGTGCTTGAAGGCTTGACCGTATTGAAAAGTTCACTGGTTACATAATTCTGTAAAATACAGGACATTTCAAATGAATGAGTTTCCATTGTTTTAAAATTTATACATCTTACTCATCCATAACACTGATGAGAAAATGGTAAACAGTTGCCCTTGAATGCAGTATTCTGAAGTTAACATCCACAAGTCTTTCAGAAAGGTCCTCAGTTTATTTTAAAGACAGTAGACGGAAAAAAAACCTGCTATCATAGAATCATCATAAAATCACAGATTGGTTTGGGTTGGAAGGGACCTTAAAGATCATCTACTTCCAACGCCTCCTGCCATGGCCAGGGACACCATCCACTACACCAGGTTGCTCAAAGCCCCGTTCCACCTGGCCTTGAACACAGCCAGGAATGGAGCAGCCACAGCTTCTTGGGGAATGCTGTTCCAATGTCTCACCACCCACTCAGTAAAGAATCCTTGGCAGATCCTTCCCATTGCTCACAAAAGTGCCCATTTTCTATGTAAAACCTGTCTTTACCTTTCATCTCTTATTTTTCTTATACCTGCCTTTGCGCCTTGGTATCTCTAATCTAACTTTGGTAACAGATGCATTCCCTGGAACACCATTATACACTAAAAGGATATTGTCTGCACCCTCCCTGCCCAATATGATTTTGCTAGACTGAACTGTGTGGAGTCTTTAATTCCCTGACTGGGCATTTTCTACAGGTCCCAAAGACCTGTGTGTGGCTGATTGTAGAAAAGTATTTCTCATCTCCAGGCAGTTTATAAAGGAATAGCATTCAGAAGAGTTCAGAATCTTGCCTGAAGTTCTGCTGCTGCTTTTTCAATCAGATTCTGAAGTGTTCATGTTCCAAATCTCAATTATTTTTGAATCTTGCAAAGTGAACATGGCATTTGTTTGTCATTTAGAAGGATAGCTACAGAACAAAATCAAGGGTATACATGTAAATTACACAAAGCTGGTTAATGAGCAAACAAATGTAACAGATAATACACCATGCCCTGTGGCAGGCTGCTGGAGATCGGAAAGTGCTTTAGGTTCTCATGCACATTTTACATGTATTTCAGCGGCAGTCGCTGTGGGCAGGGTCTCCACTCGCCCTTCCATTGTCCGAGCACCCACTTGCAATTAATGATAGATGATGTACATTTCTTGATTTAGTTTCATTTGAGAGGAATTAAACTTTTCACACCCAGTTATATTCTGAGAAAAAAAAAAAAAGCCAAAGACAGAACAACCCAAAACAAATGAAAAACCAAAAAACCAAGCACAAAACAGAGGAAAAAAGTAAATAGGGTGACTGTGAGTCTTTCCAAGCTTTGACAGGGCCCCAGCATGTGATCACAGCCGGGATGTCTGGTGGGTTTTCATTTTTTATGCCTGTGGAGTTGTCCTGGCATAAAGGAAGCAAAATTGCAGTGTTTTAATCCATCTTTATATAGTTTATCTTTGGTTTGCTTTAATTCTTTTTTCCGATTAATTGCTGATTCAGATTTATTCTGAACACTACATTCCAGTTCACTGCTTAAAATAAAAAAAACATTAAAAAGTAACACACAAAAAAGGGTTGCGAGGTGCTTCCATAGAGCGGACTTCTAGGGGCCGCCGCCTCACCGCCGCGAAGCGCCGTCTGCTGGCAGAGTTTGGATCCTCCGGCTTGCCTTCCCAGCAGCGGCTTCCCGTTGCCTTGGCGACGCTACGCGGTCAACAGAGCGGCGGAGGAATTCTCTTCGTCCCGCGAGGGCCTGACTAGGGGCGGTTGGGGGCTGCGAAGTTTCACGGCCGAGGGGTGGCCGGTCTGCGAGTCATCCAGGAAGGCGGAGGCTTCGGTAGGAGCTCGGCTGAAGGAGGAATGAGTAGTTTCACGGAGTAGATCGGGGAGACATGAGGGCTATGGGCTCCCTAGGGGGAGGACTACAGCCCCCAGCATGCAACGCAGTGGCTCTGCGGTCATTCCGGGAAGCCGCGGCGGGCTGGCTGCCTCCCTACCGCCATGGTTTCTGGGAGGTGTAGTTCCTCTCAAGAAGGAACTACTTTGTACTAAACTTTACGTCAGGAATGCGCTCGGGGTGTCCTTTCTCCTGTTCCAGGAGCGGGCGACGGACGAGGCTCGCTGCCTCTGATGAAGCTGGTCTGGGCTGCGTCCCCTGCCTCCTGACTTGGGCTAGGAGTGAGGAGACGGGTGCGGGTTGCAGAGGGAGAGGGGGATAGAGGCGGACCCATTCCCGTTCTGCCTGCATCCGTCTACAAGTCTTGTATGTACTTCTGTGGGTTAGTCTATTTCTCACTGCTTTTTCTGTATCCTTACAACTTCATCGAATGCTTTCTGGGTTCTTAGTCTTATTTTGTAATTGTTAATGTCAAATATATATGTATATATATACACACTTTTTTTTCTTTGCAGCTATTAGGTTTGAGGGGAAAAAAAACCAAACAAACCCTTGTGAGGCTTAGATCGTAGCACTGATACTGTCCACTAGGAGTAGAGAGCAGGCAGACTTTTTTAATATACAAATTTAGTAACACTTGCAGAATTTGGAGGGGTAGGCTGAGGGGAGAGTCTGTTATCACAAACTAACAGTTTTCTTATTTGCTTGCTGGTATGGATTGAAGTTCTCAGAACAAACTTCTGCTGTTCCTTTCATGTTTTAAGCCAACTGTTCAGTAAATACAACTAAGCTTATGCTAAAAAAGCATCCTACTTTTTTTGTTTCATGCAGTGCTGAAAGTTAGTATTTTCCTTGTGCAGCTTTGAAAGCAGATAAGACGCTGTGGAAAGTAAAATGTCAGAAGATACTGAGGGAATTGAAAAAGAAATAGAAGTTGAATTAAGCAGAATCAGTGTTTCTTCCTTTGAAGCATCTGACCTTGACACAGAGGTATCAGACGGAGCTTTGAGTGACAGTGAGACGGTAAGTATTCAATGGGCTAAAAGTGCTTCTATTTCTGCTTGAAAGTAGTATGGGCATTTGAAAGCTGATCTAATGAATGAATTTTTCCTGACATACCTAACCTGAGGATTTATTCTGAAAAGTTGTCTCAGTAGTATAGCTTCATGAAAAAAATGTAACTGCCAATGGTGACAAGACAATAAGGCAGATGAATATCAGCATTCTGCTTAAGTGAGGAAATCAGACTTGGAGGTAATGTTTTGGTTTAGATCCTCTGAAGCAGGAATATGTTATTAAAGTTGATGAGGTAGATTAAATCTGGATGAATAAAACAATGTTTCTTCATTTAAATCTGTATTTAAACCTTACAAGATACTGTCTAATGTTTGAAGATTCCTGTTATTAATTTAATATAATTTGGTTGCTTAAGTCCTCTTTTTTGGATGACTTCTTATTTTGGAAACATATATTCTTTTGAAATCCAGTCATAGCAAAAGGATTGGTCTATAGGTTATTAGGGTAGATTGTACTGGTTGTGTGTGACCATATATCATATGTTTGATATGACATAAAGATCAGGAAAGGCATCAGTGATAATTATTTATGCACTCACATGCTGAATGCCAGCAATGCTTACCACAATTTACACATCTGAGAGAAGCCAGCCCATTTCCCCAAATCCTTGCAGTATTTGTTAATTTTTGTCTTAACCTTTTCCTTAATTTCTTGGTCCAACACAATTACACAGAAAATGTTAATTGAAACATGTTTATGAAGGTAGTGGAAGAGAAGTTACTAAGATGTGTTCCAATCAAAATTTACTTAGAATGTAATTAAAAGTGAGAATTATTAATTGTTCAGTAGGTAATAAGATAGTGAGAAGAGTGTAGTAATTGGGAACAATGTTGGTAGCCACTGCTACTAAATCTCCATCAATGCATTAATAGGTGAAGCCAAAATGAGTATTCTTGCATGTCAAGTATTTACCTCTGGTCATGATTGTGAGATGAAAATGCAGAATTTGTGAGAAATACTGTATTTTTCTAGATTTCAGATGACTTGCCAGAATCAGTTATCTCCTATTTAAACTTTATAAAGAGCAGAAATCAAGATGCTGAAAAGTTTATACTGCAAGACTTAGAAGATGAAGAAACTACAAGTAAGCAAGCGTCACAGATAAAATATTTACGCACCTCGTATTGCCAGTGGAAGTTAGACTAACAATCTGAAGTCAAGTTCAGAGTTTGTATGCCCAGGGAGCTGACATTGTCTGTTCCATTCTAGTTTTTCACATCATCTTGGGTTTCACGCTCATTTAGTGTAATGGTCTTTGTGAACAGGAGATTCAGTAATTGTCTATATATTTTTATATTTTTATATTTGAGGAAGGGTTGTTTTTTTTTTTTTGTTTTGGTTTTTTTTGTAATGGGCACTTACTGCTTGTCATTATTTTTGTAGTTCTTTGGTTTTGACCTGTCTGATACAAGTTCTACTGTATTTTGCTGCATGAGAAATGTTCTGCTGTGTTCTATGCTGTGGAATTCTCTTTCATATTTCCTATAACTGGATTCTTAATATATCATTATGTGTGTTCCAGATGCACGTATTTGCTGCTTTTGATGTGCATAAATGACTCCTATATACTTAAGTAAAATTGGGTCTGTTTAAGAGTTTTAAAGGGAAATAATGTTCTATTTTACTTTAACGAAATACAGTAGCAAAACAATATAGAACAGAAGTGAGTACTGGCAAGGGATTTTATCTCTGTGTACTAAATTATATATTTATTTCTTCTTTAGGTAACATTTATGAAGTAGTTTCTTGTCATGCTTCAGATTACTTGGCAGAATTGGCTTCTGAACATAATGAAGATCCAGAACAATTTAAAAAAAAGGTATTCTCTATTTAAACAATATTTATAGTGAACAAAATTCTATTAATTAATCTAGATATTTTACACTTGCTTTGTTGACCTCCAAAGGAGACCTGTAGGTGTGTTGAGTTTTGTTTCTGTCAGACTAAGGTATTAAGATGAGTTTGTACATGCTGTTCTTTATAACCAGGTCATCAGCTGTAATACACCATGTTTATAAGCTTTAAAATTTGGAATAAGTTCTCTGTATCAGTAGTTGAGGTGCTCAGCACAAAAATCAATAAGATGAAATAAAACTGTATAATCTTTTATTGTTAATTATTTGCAGAATATTATCTCAATAGTATGATAACACTTAAAATTCTTTAATCTTACTCTTTTTTTCATTATTATGAGGATGTGCTACTATTAGTCGTGCCCCTAATATATTCCATTATTTTATAGAAAATGTAAAGATAATAATGTCTGTAACTTTCATAATCAAGAGCTATCAATCTGGATTCTTTTATGTTTTCATAGGATTTAACTGAATAACTTGCTGAAATTTTTAGAAAAATATAAAACTATATTAAATTTAATCACTTTTAATTTGTTGCCTGGCTTTTATTAATGCGCACTTTTGCAAACATGATTTTTTGTTCTCAGAACACCATTGTTTAGCACAATTACTTTATGTGACTTCAGTTGCATTAGAAATATTAATATATGCCCCAAGCAGGTGATGAACAGATGATAAATGAGCAGGAATAAATTACTTCTTGCCAGTAAAGAACAATGAAAGAAATACAGCAATCTGCATGTCCATAGTATTACTTCTAAGTAGATTCCTTAAAAATTTACTTTGTAACTAGTTTTTCCCCTGTGTGCATAACAGTATGAATGCATAAATATAGTGATTAGTTCCAGAGAAAGGAAAACAAATCCCAAATGCAAACCATTCATTTTTCAAAGTCAAAATATAAAATAGATTAAAAAACCCACATAGAAATATTATGTATTTTGAGAAATGGTCCAATATTTATTACTCTAGAAAACAATATTTTGACTGATACATTTACATTATTCAATGTCTAAGGATTCCAGTCAGTAGTAAGTTTTGTATTATTGTACTTTTCATATGATGAAAAGGTACTATTTGAAATTGAAAATGAAGACTTACAGATTGCTACAACAACTAGTTATAATAGTCAGTCCACCAGTGATGAAGTGGTATCTGATGACCATTTTGTTACAGGTAAGCAAATGCATTAGTCTTTTGATTGAGTTGCTCTTCAGTGTCATATCACTATTTCCTGCTTTTCTGTTTTCATGAGTATCATAACATTCTCTGTAAAGAATTACATGCTTCAATATGCAGTAAATTTTGATACTTCATGAATTGGACATGAGCAAATGCTTGTGCTTTTATCTCATTTCAGGATCACAAAATTACCCTTTTCTCTAATGTCTTTAGAGAAATTTGTTTCAAAAAATACTACTGAAAAATTATTGAAATATTTATGGATACAAATAATTATGAATACAAATGGAAACCAGATTTGATGCACTAAGCAGGTTGTGCTTTGGTCATAACTTATAGTCACGTTGGCTGGGAATGTTTCTCTTTGCCGTGTCCTTTGCATGTTTTGGGGGTGAAGTGCATCAGTTGTAAAACCCCTGCTGATAGCCACAGAAGACATTAAGCCTGAATCCAAAGTGTAATCCTGAAATATACATCGATAGAATAAGAATGATTGTAACAGAGTCAGTAAATGTGCATCATGATAATAAGACATCTCTGATGAAAAAGACTCATATTGTAGTTCTGATTTCCCTGGGGATATATATTGCTGTCTTTGTCAGCACAGAATCCTTTTCTTGTCAATACTTTAAAACTTTTTAATGTCCCCAGTGCTTATAAGGAAATGAAATAAAAGGTTTGGTTGGTTGATTACAAATTCATAGCTGATGTTGAAATGAGCATAAGCCTTACTCATCGTGAAGTAGAAGAAAAGTGCAGACAAGAACTTGAGCAGTGGGAGAAAAGACAAAAGGAGCTTGAAGATGAGAAGAGGAAAAAGTGGAAAGCTGAGAGGGAAGCACAGGAAAAACAAAATGAAGAGGAACAGACAAGAAGGGTGCAGCGTCTGGAGGAATTTGAGGCTGAAAAAATAAAGCTAGAGCTTCTTCATAAGGTAATCAATGATACTAAAGTCAATCTGTTCCTATCTAGACTATCTTAATTCAAGATCTAATGTGAAAAGGAGAGTACTATCCCAAACTGTATGACTGGCCTAAACTCTGTCTACTTGTGATCCCAAAGTGAAATGTAAGACATGTTTAAGTATGATCCATTAAGTTTTATGCATTTACTACTTTGATCAACAGTGACTGAATTTGCTGCGCTAAGTGTTAAATTATTCTGTTGGTTTTGCCTTTACTAATTTTTTTTATATCGTGACACTAGCCAAAGTACCAGAATTGCGAGTTGTACTAAATTACTCCCAAATGAAATATGGTCTCTGTGCCTTAGTTGAAAATACTTACTTACTTTGTACCTCCCACCCCAATTTAATATTTAGATGACAAATCATAGGTAAAGTTTTCTAAACCAAAATAATTCAGTTCGGAAGCTGGTTTTGTGCTTCATCTAGGTAAAAATTACAATGCTTCCTTTTCTTGTTTGTATCTGGGAGTCAGACTTCATCTACAGAGTGCTGCCACAGTGGAACATGACTCCACCCGTTGACTGGTTGCATTCTCAAAGTATGTAGTCATGTTTTGTGATAATGTGCATTGTGCATACTGAAGAATAAAATTTGATAGCTCCCCACAAAAGAGCATAAGAATGTGAAGAAGTGTACCTCTCAGTCATTTTACTTGTAGGGCTACGATATTTTATTATTTAAGCTAAATATTTGTATTCTGAGAGATGCATTAGCACTGCATTTTTAGTTAACTAATATGTAGCTTTCTGAAGAGGTGGGCATCTTGGTCCCAGCAAGGTAATTAAAGTCATCAAAATTAAGGAAGGGCTTAGTAAGTGAAAAGACCTTTGATCTCTGAAGGCTAGTTCAGCGACTGATATAGCTCCCTTTCCAACAGGCCACAAAACTGATTAGGCTTCCTCTGCTCTTTTATGTCATGAAGCATTTTTGGATGTAGAATGACTTGCTTTCTCGGGACAAGGTGGGGCATATCCCAGTTTAGACACTTTGGTAGTGCTGTCACTAGCACACTCTTTTTGGAGGTGAGACATGGAGACCAGCTTCCCCATTTACAGAAGGATCTAGACGTTTAGTCTCCTGTCTCAACAGTACGCTTCTGAATATGCATGAGAAACAGTGCTTAGGCACCTGGGAGACTTTACGCCCCAAGTTGGAAGTGCTAGTTTGTTTGTACTGGTTCCTTCATATCCTGGTGTATATTTGATTTGGCTGATACTGATTTATCTTGGTTCCACTAGAAGTTATGTGGTTCTGGATCAGCCTCTTTTTTTTAGGTACTTACTGTCTGCTAATTTTCAGTCAGATGTAATTTCCAGATAATTCATTCTTTTTTCTCATTGAGAATATGTTGGGCAAGGAGTGAAATGCTATTTATTTGCAAATAGTGAGAAAATAGACTTGAACTTTCATTTTCTGTTGAGGAACAATTTCAATGAAAAAAATGTATTTAGCTTTACTGAACAAAATTCCTGTTTGAAAGATTTTAAGGTCAACAGTAACATACCAGTGCAATTAAAGGAAGATTGTTCACACTACTTTCAGAGTGTTTTGATTATGTTTCTGTTATCTACCTGTACTTTGAATAGTTGCTTCACAAGCATAATTTTCATCTTCAGTAGTAGTACAGAACTTGGAGAGGAAGATGGCAGTTGTTTGGGTCAGTACCAAAATGCTGACTCTCTGAAGGTATGCATCCTTCAGTACACGACCAAATCTGCATTACAAGTGTAAGTGCCCTGTTGTTTATTTTATTCTCGCACAGTTGAGTTTCCAATTTTAATTTAGGCATTCATAAAAGTGAAAAGTCAAGAAGATGGGGGAGATTGGATAGAGGGCAGTTTGTGATGTTCCAGGTTTTGTACAATATTCACTTAAGTTAATTTGTTGTGCAGAAACACCAAATTGCAATAGAAGATGAGTTACAGAAAGAAAAGAAAGCTTGGAGAGACAAAATGATGCAACATGAGGTAAGGTTCTACAATGAGGTTTTGTCGAAAGACTGTGAGGTTACTGTCATACGTTGTAGAATCAATGTTATTCTGAAACAGTTAATACACTATATTTATTTATTAATGATAAATAAGTGTCAAGACCTGTCGTATTTTAAAAGTGTTTGAAGTCTATCCTTATTGTTTTGGCCTAGGAATTGATCATGAAGCTACAGTTACAAATGGAAGATGAGAAAAATGCCTTGGAAAAGCAGAAAGCAAAAGAAAGACAACACCTGACAGAACAACAGAATACAGCAGCTGTGAAAATCCAAGCTAGACTTCGGTCATTTTTAGTCCATAAAAAATATGCTCCCATCTTAAAAAAATGGAAAGATGAAATAAAAAAGAAGCAGAAGTTACTAGAAGAAATAGAAAGAGAAATGAAAGAAAAAGAGGAAAAAATGAAAATGCGAATGGCAGAAAATAGGCAAAAGAAAGAAGAAGAAAAAAAGAGACAAGAACTTCTTGAAAGACAGGAATATTTGGAACAGGTGAGGAGACGTGAGGATTATGAGAAAAAGAAAGAAAGCCTGAGACTTAAAAGAGAAAAACAGTTGCAAATAAGAAGAGAAGAACAGAGAAAACTAGGAGAAAAAAAAGCAAAAGGTGTGATGAGTGAAAGCACAGAAAAGAAGAAAGGAAACATAAACAACCATAAGCAGACAGAAAATACAAAATTAGTAAGAGAACAGGAGGAGGAAGAAGTAGTAGAAGAAGAAGAAGAAAAACAGGCTGAAATGATGGATGAAAAACCATATTGGATTATTCCCACAGAAAGAACTTTGACATCATCAAATATGCTAGGTTCTGAGAAGGAGCACTTTTCTCAAGTAAATAATGAGAGCATATACAAAAATTCAGTAACACATGTAGGAGAAACTTACTCACAAACTAGAGATCTTAATAAAGCTTCAAATAGTCATGCATCAAACAATGAATCTGTTAATTTTGGAGCTAACAACATGGTAGAAAATAAGGCAAGCAATATATGCAGCAGTCCACCAATTGTCCAAACAGATGGTAGTGATAAAGAAGTCAAAGGTCATGTTTCTCAGTCTGAAACAAGGAAGAAAACTGTGTTTCTAATGGAAGATGCTAATGAAGTCAGAGAGACTTCAGACAAAATTCAAGATTTAGCTGAGTGTTCCAGTAGTATAATTCTTCATGATGATATTGAAAAGAAGAGAATAAACTGGATGAATACATGTAAATCCTGGTCTAAAATACATGAAGAAAATCAAAGAAAGAAAGCAGCTGAAAAAAAACGACCAAGGAAGAGTTCACTTAGCAAGATGCCTAAGATGCCTCCATTAAGTACAGAAAAGATAATTCATAGCAGCCCTTGGAGTACTCTGCAGCAGGTAACTATACAGAGTATTTAGAATGGAATTGGAAGCTACAACATAGCTTTTTTATTATTTTTTTTTTAATTGTATGTCAACAAATGCTTTTTTGGAAGAGGAGGAGATTATCATTGAGCAGGATATAGGTCTTAGTGAGACTTCGTCTGCACAAGTGCAGAATAAGGGCAATGAGAATTTGCCTTTTTTTAAGACTTTTGAATGCCTATAAGCATTGTGGAGCAGACTAGTGTGGTATTAGTCTTCAGACAGTTGATAGTATCTTAAGTCTATAAAAGGCAGGAGCACCTAGCTCCTATTTGCTGTTAATGTGGTTTTTTGCCTTGGTGTGAGTGTCTGCATTTCAGCTCCTGCTTCTCTAGCCTCTTCAGAGTTTTGAAAAGAGTAGTCTCCTCCAGAACCAAGACATTGCTGATAAGCTTATAGATGGTGTTTTTGCCATTAATAACATCTCTTGGTTCCCAGCACCTACTTTTCTTTCCACTTGCTAACTTACCACTGTATGCTTGTTCTGTGCTCTCATCTTGGTATCCAGTCTGATATGACTGCATATGCTTTTAGTCTGAACTATTTTTGTCTATTTTTGTGCACTCACTTGTTATTTATGGTAGTGTGATGGGAAACAATTCACACTATTGGTTGCTTTGTTTAGTGTTAATCTTCCACCCATTCAAATTTCATGTCATTAGTGAAGCACTGGTTTTATTTGTTATATGGTGGATATTAAAATCAGATTGTTTTCATTACATCTTCTCCCATTTAACAGATCAAACCCATCATTGTCATCCTTTTCTACATGAAAGGATTAGCATTAGTTGCTTGCATTTTTCTAAAGTGTAAGTAGAATGTAGTTTTGTTCTTTTTAAAGAAAATAGCCATAATGTGACAGTGTACAAGAATGTTCAATATACGCACAATTACTTTTATTTATCAATAAATTCATGTAGGTCACAACACTTACACTTGAAGATTTGCCAGCTTGTAGTCTCTCAACGTTATCCGAGTGTTCAAATCTTCAATTTTTGACTCTGAGGCGCTGCGGACTAGTTGCACTGGAAGGACTAAGTAGCTGCAAAGACCTGAAGTATATCAATGTGGAGGTACCAAGTATCTTTGATTCTTTATAGTCACCCAGGTAGAACTGCCAGTTCTGCTGCTTAGTTGGTTATGCAGTTGTGTCCAACTGTGAATACATAGCTTTTATTGCCTTAAGAGTATAGGAATATCAACAAAATACTCTCAAATGTTAACAAAGTCATACCAGCAGATTTGCATTGCATATAAAAATTTGCACTGTACTAAAGCAACATCCTGCAAAAGAATCAAACTATACTAAGAAAAGCCCATGATAGTATCAGTCTAGGATTAGTGTTAGTATGGCACAGTGATAGATCTTCATTACCTTAGATTTATGAGAGGGCAGATGCTGCTCACCATAGCAGATGCTCAACTTAAGCAGGAATGGGTAGAAAGAAAAGTCCTTTGCAATACACACAGTGAATGTTAGCAAAATTATTCCTATATATGCTCAAGGAACAGTATAGTGTGTTACACTAGAGGTATAATGTCTAGGTACTTCTACTGCAGTGTCTTACATGGCCTTGTAAATTTAATGACAAAGGAAAACTTTTTGCTCTGTGATGCATCTTAGTTCCAGAACTTGACAATTTACATGAAGCAACTCTGTTCACATTTTTCATTTCATGTGCTTTAATAATACCAATTCAAAAGAAAGATAATATGCCCTTATTTCCATAAGGAGATGGGAGACATGGTTACTTGGGACATGGAGAAAGCTGAGGTACCTAACGACTTTTTTGCCTCAGTCTTCACCAGAAAGTGCTCCAGCTGCACCACCCAAGTCATACAAGGCAAAGGCAAGGACTGGGAGAATGAAGAACTGCTCACTGTAGAAGAAGATCAGGTTCAAGAATATCTAAAGAACCTGAAGGTGCCCAAGTCAGTGGGACCTGATGAGACGCATCTGCAGGTCCTGAGGGAACTGGTGGATTAAGCGCCTAAGCCACTATTTGAGAAGTTGTGGCAGTCCAGTGAAGACCCCACTGACTGGAAAATGGGAAACATAACTCCCATTTTTTAAAAGGGAAAAAAGGAAGACCCAAGCTGTGTGATGTGGTTGACATGCTGGAGGGAAGGATGCCATCCAGAGGGATCTAGACATGCTTGAGATGGGCCCTTGCAAAGCTCGTGATGTTCAAAAAGGCCAAGTGCAAGGTCCTGCACCTGGGTTGGGGCAATCCCAAGCATAAATACAGTCTGGGTGGAGAAAGGGTTGAGAGTGGCTCTGTGGAGAAAGACTTGAGGCTGTTGGTTGATAAGAAGCTCAACATGACCTGGCAATAGGGCATGTTGAAATATCTGTATCTTTTTCTCAGTTTTCTTACCAATTATCAGGATTTGATAATTTTGGGTACCTCAAAATACAAGAGCAAAATATCAGTATAAGGGCATAATATCTGTGTTTCCAGCCTTCCTGAGATTGGTATTTTTATGTGATTTTTTTTTTTTTTTTTTTTAGATCAAATGCTGGCTGTCACAGAACAGTTTTGGGTTTGTGGTTTGTTTTTTTCGTGTTTTTTTTTTCTTTTTAATTGTTTATTTATTTTAAAATGTTATGCCTTTAAAAATACACAGGATTGCCTCACTATGATATGTCAGGAAAATTTAGTTAAAGAAAAGACTCTTAGATGTATTTTACGTAGGCTTTATTAATAATTTTAGTAATGATACATGTTATTAGTAATAATATTTCATACTTTTGCTGTGCCAGCTAATGTGGCAGTTGTCTTCTATTCAGTGTTAATGAAGAAATAGCCTCTTTTGTCACAGTCCAAGATTGGTTCATGGATATTTCTCACATAACTAAAGCAGCTGCCTCTGTTTCCCTTGGACATTCATTTCTACTTGATATTGCTCCTCATTTCTGTTGATACAAAAGCTAACATTTGAGCCATATCAGTTCTTTGCTTTAACTTACTGGTGCAACTGAAGAGGCTGTCCAAGGGCAGGAATTTGTTATGGCTTCCAAAGGAAACCTGTAAGCATTTCTGCCTGCAGCTGAAGGTAGTACCTAAATCCAGTCAGCATGTTAATTCTGGAATAGGAATTAGACCCTTTGGTTTAATCAGTATGTTGCAAAGGCAAGGAATTAAGGTTTGTTTGAGTATTTGCAGGTGAAAAACAGAGGAAAACAGCAAGGGCAGCAAATAGTGAAATGAAAATTTGAGGAAGCATTATTAAAATGGTTTCGGGAAGGGGATGTTAAAAGAGCAAGATCTCTTGGGAGCAGAACATTAGCTGATAAGAGTGTTAATGTTTGTGACCAAAATATCTCTAAATGCAGATTTTCACTCTTTGTTAATAGATTCCAGCAAAGTCATAGCTGTTTTCATTATTGTCTAATAAATATGATGGTTTCTATTCCGTTTTTAATTTAGTTTTCTAAAGGGATTTGGGAAACTGGGAAAGCGTAAATAGAAAAGACCACTCTATCCTTAACTTCTCCTTACACTTTTTTTGTACAACTTCTGGGCATTTTCAGAGCCAGAATGAAGTTCAAAATATATATTTGTTCTATTCCAGCAGGATACTAAAGACAGCTTCTGTGACTCATCAGTTTATTTTCTTAATGGGAAAAATAGAGATGCCCTTACTCCTAGCTAGAAGTTTAGGATAAAAATAAGCTATGATGACCTTCTGTCATATTTTTAGGCTTAATTCTGACATTTCACTTCAGATGCTATTTACGATTCTCATTTTCCTTTATTGCAGGAAAACAACATTCAGATAATTGACTGTGAAAATCTAGAAAATCTTAGTATTCTTATTCTGAGTAAGAACCATCTTTCATCAGTTTGTGGCTTAGATGGCTGCATAAATCTTCAAAATCTTGAACTTTCCTACAACAGAATCACTCGGATTGGTAAGAAAATTAATGAAAAATTATTCCAATTTGTATGACAATGCTTGTGCTGTTTATATTCAGTTATACTTCACTTGGATTCAGGGCCAGCTAGCTGCTAAAGGAGATTGACAAAAGAGACTTAGAACAGACCTGCACTTTAAAGCATACTCAACTTCACATTTGTAGTATGGCTTAGCTACTGCCATTTGTTACTTCTACCAGGTTGTGTAACTATTGTCAGTCAAAGAGAACTAAAAACCTTTCTCCAAAGGCACCTAAGATTACCTGCATTAACTCAGTTGGAATACGTGAGTAGCCTGAGTTCAGTTTATCTACAGAAACAATATCAAGCCTAGCCCTGCAACTGCAAAGAATTACAATGTGTTCTTGACTGACACAGTAAGTAGTTGTATAGAAACCATATTATCTGGTTATTATTATTCCAGTCTGCTTCTTCATTGCTTCTCATTGCCCCAAAGCTGGAAAAAAGAATGAGTTTAAGGTAGAATCATGTCAATCATTTAGGCACAGCAGGTGTGCCAACCCGTGTTGTTTCTACAAAGGTAGCTTGTCATATTTGTCAGGTCCAACACTTGGCAGGCAACAGGTGTACCTTTAGCAGTCAACCAGTTAGAATTTATATGTACCCAGACCACTCAACCAATGCATCAATACATGAAATCTTTCTGCCAAGAGATAGATGTTTTCTCTTGGCCAGCAAGGAATTTTTCATTGCCTCTCTGCTTGTACTGCTACTTGGACTATAAAGTGCCCAAGGTGTAGATAGTGTGTCTCAGCTTCTGGCAAGTTGGTTTTTTTTTTTATTGCAGTGAGTTTTGTGTTATGTAAATTTCATACAAATGTAAACAGTATCCAGAGCCTTTTCTACTGGCAAAAGTTCAGGAAAGTGTAGCATGGTGAAAATGAGAGAGAGCTTTGCTGTATGTAAGTGGTGAAGACAGTTTTTTGATTTTAAAATTATATATGTCCATGCTAAATCTAAAGATGTTCCCGGGAAAGACTGCAGAACTGGGAATAGAAAAGGTATAAGGAGATTCTGATTTTGATCAACATGACCCAGCAATGTGCACTTGCAGCCCAGAAAGCCAGCTGTATCTTTGGCTGCATCAAAAGGAGCATGAATAGCAAGTCAAGGGAGGTGAGTCTTCCCCTCCACTCCTGTGAGACGCCACCTGGAGTACTGCATTCAGCTCTGGGGACCC
>JANHGB010033806.1:0-12399 GCA_026283785.1 Coracopsis vasa
GCCGGGCCCTTCCCTCTCAGCACATACACTGTCCTCCGTCCCCCCGCGTCTCTCCGAAAGCGGAGGATCTCCCTCTGCCGCCGTGCCTGCCCGAAGCGCTTACCCGCACGCTCCCACCGGCCCGGCTGCCCTGGCAGTCGGAAGCGCCGCGGCCTTACTACCTGGCCGCCGGGGCGGTGTGGAGCGGAGTGGGAGGCCGCGGGCTGCTGTTGTTTCGGGTGTTGGTCTGGAGCGTGCACTATGCAATTGCTGCCACTTTGCCTTCAAGTTAGCAGCGAGCGGAGCGGGCTGACGAGGAGACTGCTAGCGAGGCTTCAGCCGGCTCCCCGCTGCCGCCAGCCGGAGCAGCCAGCAGTAACGGCATGGTGGTGGTGGTTTTCTTTAAGCGTTTTGACATGAAGGTTAGAAGTGAGCTACCCAAACTTGCTGCCAAAGCTGTTGCCGTACTGGCCAGTCAACAACTTGACTATAATTCGCCAAGTCTCGCCTTTGGTGATGCTGCGGTGCCCGAAAGGGGCTTACGCGGCATCTGCCATTTTTTAAAGGAAATAGCAGACTGAATAAATTCTGTGGTTTACAGCACTCCCTCTTGCACACACATCTTCCCTATAACAAAAAGCGTGCCAGCAGCCGTCTCTTCCTCTTTAACCTAGCAACATAAAAAAAAAAAAAAAAAAAAGAATTTTTTTTTTTCAGAGCTGTTGGCTATACTGAACAATGCAACTTTTGTTTTAAAAGAGCTCTGCACTGCCATCTTTGAAAGACACTTTTAAACTCGAGAACATGTATGTACAAATATCCTGAAAAGTTATATTGCCTCTCATCATATCAGGGTGCTGACCTCTGGTAAATCTTATATAAGAAATGCCAACAAAGATACACAGAAACCTTCCACCATAAGTTTACTCCATGAATGTAGACTGAAATCTGAAATTTCAGATTTCTTGGAAAAACTGTAAACCGATGCAAAATGGAACCAAACGCAATCCAGCAGAACGGTTCTACTTGATTGTTCCAATGCCCTGTATTCTTGCAAAATTTGAGTGCAGTAGCAAAATATTGAAACAGATTACCCTCAGCTTTGATCATCTATAAAAGCAGGTGGTCTTACTACTTATTAGTTTACTCACCTCATGAAATATGTAACACTACAGTTGTGTGCATAATACAGATTTACAACTACACAGCGATAATAACATAAAAATTACATAAAAATAGGAAGCTAATAAGAATTGAATATATGGAGTTCAAAACCAAACTCCAAGTCTAAGTCTAAATTTGTATGAGACCTTTTCAGGGTGGTTTCAGATTCCAGAAGCAAAGAAGTGAAAAGAGCTTAATAGTCATGAAAATGGAACAGCTTTGCGTTAAGTAAAACATTTCAGGTTGCTTTCTTTGAATTAGTCTGCATTTTCATTTAGAATTATCAGAATATTGCCATTTAATTAGGCATGTTAGGATATTTTATTATTTAAAGGCTTACCTTAAGATAGCCTCCAGAGGACACAAGTATTTTACTGTCAGGTGAAAATGAGAGGTCTGTTACCCAACCACCATGTGTTGGTTCTCCTTCGTCTACAGTAACTGGGGAGCAGGAGTGAACTAATGCACCTGTTAACATGTCCCAGATCTAAAAGAGAGGGAAGATTATGGGCATAAGTAAACCTAAGGGGGAAGAAGGGGAGAAATCTGAAGTAAGGAAAGCTGAAATGTATTTTTTTATATTAGAGAACAAACCCATTGCAAATAAGCATTCTACTTGAAGTGACAAAATAACCAAAAGAAATGAATTCTCCTCTTCAAACTGTAATGTATATGGAGGATTTGATTATGCATGCAATTCACAGTAGAATTATTGATAAATTATGTGAATCAGTTCCTCAGCATTCACAGAACATAAATCTATCAATACAGTTACAAACTAGTATCTCATGTGGCAAACTGCTATTTTTGACTCCCCAATGTTCACCACAATGCTAACAAATTAGACAAACTATGAAAACTTTTCTGTCTGAACTATCAATTGAATTGCAAAATAAACAGTAAGATTGAAGCAATACCCTTATTTCTCCTTTGTCATCTCCAGTGGCCAATAATTTGTTATTACGAGAGAAAGTACAGCACCGCACACAGGCTTCATGACCTTTCAGCTCGTGAAGAACAGATGGACTTTGAAAGCTCCATATCTAAATGGAAAACATTACAGAAAAGTGAAAAAGAAAGTTCAAAACCATTAGTATTCAATTGTACTTAAGATTTTTTTATATCTGTGCATACAGGTGTGTGCATTTATGTATGCATTATATTGTAGTCTTTTTATCATCTGAATCACACAAGAAGGCATTTACTACCAATTATTGAGCCACATGCAAGTGTATTTTTTAACCTTGGAATATACTCTTTAATCAAACTGAGTCATTTACAAGAAAGTTTCAAGCTGTTCATAGAAAAAGAATTCATCAATCAGTTTAAAGCTAGATTTTAGAAAATACAACAGGACACTTTAAAAATCTAATGGGGCAGCCCCAGAATATTAAACAGTTCACTTTTTGCACCTTGCTTCCAAACAGGAATACCAGAACCTATGGACAGCACTTTCACTGGCAGTTTCAGAAATTTTTTAGTTTAGATTTCCAAATTAAGAATGCTACGTTATTAATAAATCAATACAGAGAACTAAACAAAGTGTTCTCCACAAACTTGTGCACTAAATGTGCATTTTATTTGTACAGAACTTACCAGGAAAGCCTTAAGTTATATCCAAGATGAATACTGAAATGATAGTAATAGCTTTAGAAACATGTTCACAGATGCAGGAAACTTAATACTAAAAATACAACAGGATAGCTTAAATAATCACTAGTCACCTCAGAATAAAAGAAAATACAGCATATATTTCAGGACAAATAAATCATAATTTTTATCTGTGTACAGAATGTAACCAACCTTTGCAGTTTTGTCAGCAGAAGTAGATGAAAATTTATTACCATCAGGTGAAATAGCACAGGAAAGAACAGTATCTCCATGGCAAGCAAAATCTTTTTCTGTGTTGCCAGTAGTGACATTCCAAACCTAACAAATACACAGGAAAACAGGTTACTTCCGTAACACTGTAAAAAGGTTAATATACCTGCATCTTACACAAGAATATATGAGATAAACTCAACTACATAGTTCTAATATGGCAAGTATTTTGTTGTACTTATTGGTATAGTTAAAATAAAAGACTGTAAACCTTACCAGAAATAGAAAATGCAAAATTGCGTCTTTAAAAAGTCACCTCAGACTTGAGAATCAATTCAGTAAGATGTGTGGCAACACAAAGTGCAAAAATACCAAATGTTAGGAAAGATGGTGAAATGTATTGTATGTGATTTGTCAATTCGCAGCCTTTTATTTACCTTAACGGTTCCATCAAATGACCAAGAAAGGAGTTTTGAATTTTCCAGAAGTCTAAAATCCTTGATTGCTTCCTTGTGCCCTCTTAGAAACACACATTCATCCAATTGCCAATTCCATACCTAATCATAAAGATAGAATACTTTAAAAAAAATCCCCAAAATTTTAATGGCAAAGATGAGAAGAATTAACTAATTGACTTTTAAGTCACAGGAATAATAAAAAGTTCTTACGGAGGCAGCAACAAATTAAAAGGTTAGATATTGAAGATATCCATAGGAGAGATGCTGAAGATTGAATATTAAATACTATGGCATACTCGATCTATGAGAAAGCTACCTATAATAAGCACAATCTGATTCTCAAAGTGAATTTGATGCTTAAAATTTACTGGCAATTTAAAAATGAAAAGCAAACCAATAATTTTCTAGGCATCCCAGAAGTTTGGGGTTTTAAACCTTCGATTATTGCAACAGACTTCCATCATCTGACAAATCTCAATAGTTAAATTAACTTTGTATTTTTAAAGCATATTTTTAATGAAATGCCGTTTTGCTTTGCATTTTTATAATAAAATGACACATTTTTAATTCAACTATTCACTGAACACTGAATAAGTTCTTGAAGTTTATTTTACAGAAGCTATTAAGCATCAATTTAAATTCCAATGATTTTATAGTTTTCAAATTAATGGGTTTTCTGTATCAAAGTTCAGAAAGCAGAGGTGTTCAGACAATGCTGGAGGTTTAACTGAGGCGCTGTCCACTAGAGGGAGCGGGAGACCCACAGGAAAAGCAACCTGAAAAGAAGGATCCCAAAGCCGATAAACTGATGAACGGTCTGTACTGCTTAATTGACCACAGCAAGGACACTCAAACTAGCTTCAGATCGGATGCTGCTTAGGTTGCATGCATATCAGCAAGTAGGTAAAACACTGATCTTGGAACGGATCTGGTGAGCAAAACACTGCTGAGAATCAGTGCCCACGTGTGTTTTGGAGGCTTTACTTGAAACAGCTTAAATTTGGCTGTGCCCACCGAATGCTCATTAGCATCTGGAGCATGTGCTCTAGGCTTAGGAATTCTTTCAGTATGCCTGTAACTGCTCTGAAGTGCAAACTAAAGCACAGTACGCATGAACGACCAGAATATTCATTTCAGAAGTGCATCCCAGAGGTGAGCTAAAATGCTGATATAGACACACCAGAATGCTTCATCAGTGCCTATCTAGCCTGCTGAGAGGCAGAGCTGATTAATTTGAGACTGCATTAGTGCAACCACTCTGTTTCTAGTTAGTATCTGTATTCAGCACTGGCCTGGACTAGGCGGACACACTAACCTGCTCAGAGACAGGTCTTCATACCGCCTTCAGTGTAAGCAAGCCCACTGACAGACCTACCACGTATAGCCAGTTCTGAGTCTCTTCCCAGATCCTTTACTCATGCAATCAGAATTGTGTTGAGTAACCTTTGAAAACTAATGTTCCTTTCCCCATCTTATAGGAGTTGGTGCCTTTCTGTCATCCACAGCATTAAAAACAGATATTGTGTAATACTCATTATCACGTAAGGTATAAATAGAGGCTCCAGTTTCTACAGTCTTTTGCTGCAAGATCAAGCAATAGAGAATACAGTAATCATTTACTAACTTTACATTATCTACAGTGTACAAGATCTTTTTAAATAAATTGTAAATTATAACTTTATCTTTTTAAATATCTTCCAAACCTGTATAACTGAATCATGAGCACTTGAAACGAGAGTCTGATAATCAGATGTAAATTGACAATGCTGCACGGATGTCTTATAGGCCTCCCGGGACTTTAGAACTTTCCCATCCAACAACTGTAATACCTTTAGAATGAAGAATGCGATAATTTTATTTACTTTACATACTTGAGGAAAAGGAAGAAAAGAACATCAAATTATTTTTTAAATAACACAGGATTGTGAAGACGTGATTCTCAGTCAATGGTCTAGAACAGTAAAATATTTATATTAGCTTAGTCCTTGGTAAAATGAAATTCAGAGCTACATTATTAGCACTACCTTTAAATTACTGTCATTTAGACATCACTCACAAATGTAAAAACTTTGAAGTATTATGTTGAAGAATATTATTGTACAAAGTTATTTAAGTGATATTTCTTTAAAAAAGAAAAAGCACCAAGAAGGGTGCTCTCCTTTTTAAAATCAATTTCGGATGTAATACCTTTATTGTTCCACTCTCCTGTCCAAAAGCTGCAAATTTAAGATCTTCACTTAAGCAACAGCAGGATATGGGGGATTCTTGAGCTGCTGTCTGTATAACAACACTGTCTGCATTTCCATTAATAAGCTGCAAAATAGGAAGTTATTACAATATCTTTAAATTCAAACTTAATCAAAATACAGAGCTAAGAATGTTAAAGAGAACAGTGTGCCAGTTTCAAACTTTGAATTATAAAGACCAGTTATTTTCATAAACCAATTGCTTTGAAGGTTAGTGCAACTATCTTCATAGAATGCTCTCTGAACTGGACAAGTTTGCAAAAGTAAATTCATCTCAGTATCAGAAGGCTTTTTAAAGCTTGTCTGACTAGAGGAAACAAAATACTACTCCCAAATTTCAAAAGCCATATAGTGAGCTCCACACTCAAATTTATTTACCTTGCCAGCCAGATTATACAACACATGACAAATGGAGCATAAAATCCCTTAAGTGCATACTCTAAGCATGACTTTAAATTTACTAGCACATATAATACACCAAAACTCAACTCAGTATCACTCTCAAATCAGTTCCCAAGGGGGGGAAGGAGGGAGAAGAGAGAAGTCTTTAGAATACAATGATTTCCAAAGGTCAAGTTTAGAAAGCTACCAGTGTGAAGTGTTTAAAAACTAACATACTGTAAATCGAAAGGTGACTGGAACCCCAATTCTGAGAGATTACAAATTACAAAGGGTAAACCACCACAATGGCAAGAAAGAATGCTTTTAGAGATGTGATAGCAGAGATATATTGTTAAACTACAGTACACGTGCTTAACCACAATTTGTCTTTTCAGTCAACTTCTTTTCTTGTGCAAGGGTAAACGAAAATCTATTTTCTTTCTACAGTGGAGTCTTCTCTCATTACTATACTGCTACAGGATGTCAGAATATTGTATTTAGGGTAGAAAATCTAAGCACCATTTCCTCTAGGAAATAATTCAAGTAAAGTTACAACAGAAATATACTAATCACAAACAAACAGATCAGGACTACTAACTCAAATGAGAGCCAGACTACAACATTATGTAGTAGTTGCTACAGATTTTACAGCTCAGGACCCCAAGCTCTCCTAGGGCTACTGGCAGACTTGGGCTCACACCTTTCATTCCTCCAATTTGAGATGACTGATTCAGCTATTACACAGTAGTTTTGAGCATCATGTACATGTGCTGTGTAATACCTGGTCTATACATCCTGCACACATTACATATTGCTGTGCACATCTGAAGCCACCCGGAGGGTCCACAGCTTTCCCAGTCATGAAAACAGTTCTGTTCCTCAGCATCCAGCTTCAGTTTCAACATCTGTGTGGAAATTTCCCCTCAAACTTCATTTTTTGCTTACTAAACTAGGCAGCTTCTAGATATAAAAATGCTATTATACATTAGGAATTATTTGCCACAAATTCAAGTGTTGACAGCCATGAACAAGCAGTACTTTCAGTGCTTCCTCCATTTCCTGACATTCGCAGATAAAATTCAAATGTATTAACATATTTAGAAATACAGCTTACTTGTAAATGCTTCTGATTGTAAATTGCCAAAATCATCACTTCATCATTGTGAAATACAACATCTAGTTCACTTTTTAGTACAGCATCAGAAGACTTGCACACCTTCTTTGTTTCCCAAATCTGTTGAAGAAAAAGTATTTCATTAACTTTATTAAAGGACAAAATACAAAACTGGCTGAGTAAGACTACTTGTAAGCCAAAGACTTATAAACTTACAAGTAACACTGATTTTTAAAATTAGTGAAAATTATGTTTCTGCTATTTTCATTTACTAGGGAAGGTTGTGCAATTACTATAGCAATTCCAGTGGACGAAACAGAGCTAATTTTTTCCAGGATGATTAGCTGACTCCCCTATGTTTCGAGTCTATAGCTATAAAGGGTACAATTTTCTAATTCAGAGCAGAATGTTAAGATCCAACTACAAAAAATACCAAGTAGAGGTTTCTATACTTCAATTGCTTTCAAAATTTAAAGAATGTAAGTGTTCAATCGGGAGAAAAAGAAAGGTTACTTTTGTAAACTATATTTCTGCTTTCACAGGTTTTAATGAGGCATTACAATTATAGAAAACTATTCTGACTATTAACATGCAAATACATTTAACAATGAAATCAACTTCAAGTCTGCTAGGATCCTTAAAAAACTTCACAATTTCTTATTTTAATAATATCTAAAACATAATAGAAGGTTACAATTACTCTTGAATGGCTACTGGACTTAACAAATCCCATAGATACACAGTAAATTTAGATAAATAGTAAACAAAGTAAAAAAACAAGCCCATTTTACTGTATATCTAAATAATTTTATAACAAATATCTAAATATATATTGGCTATAAGTGAACATAAGTACTAAATACATCATATCAATATATTATGTATATATTATGTGACATTTTTATAAAAAACAACTCTGTAAATGCGTAATTTGATAATATAAATTCACATTTTTCAGAATAGAAAGATGACATCTTACACGTATTGTCTGGTCATCAGATGATGTCAGAAATAAAGATCCATCTGGTGAAAATGTCACACAGTGAACCCAGCTCATGTGTCCCCTACAATACGCCACTTTTGATAAAGATTTAATATTCCATAACTACAATAAAAATATGAGAGAAGAATTTAAATGGATTTAGAATGCAAATTACAGGAAAACAATGCAAAACAAGAAGCAGTATACTTAATTATTATTTTTCTAGTATTTTCTTACTTCTTATTCTGAAATCAGATGTAATGAACTGTGCCTGCTTATCACATTTCGGTGGACAGGGAAATTGAATCAGCAGCCTCTTTTACTGCTGTAATTTTAAGTGGGGGGAGAAAAGAAAAAAAAATCACTCTCAGTGCAAAAAAATGCAAGTTCAACTTGACCACAGAGATTGCAAACACCCCAAAAAACCAAGCAACAAAAAAAAAAAAAAAAAAGAACCCCAACCCCAAAACTAACAGTTGTACAGGCTTGCTGAAGCCATGCTAGTCTCAAAGTTACTCTAGATATTCCATTTCTTTTAAGTTAGTTTCCACATTCTTGTAGCAGCATGTGGTAGAGCTTGGTTTGTTCTAAGGAATACTCCTTAGAGTGACAACATTAACTTTAAATAAATTTAGTGGACTGTTGTTTTTGTATAAACATGAGTTCTGTTGTCCAAAATGACATATAACTTTAAATCATTATTTCCCAGCTTATATTTTACATACCAGAAGCGAATGAAAATTAGAAGAAACAAAGTACATTGAAAGCCTGCTAAAATAGCTACATTTGTTTCACCTCTGCATACAAGAAACTATTAAGACAAATGTAACATTTTATGTTACAAGTAGTCTTTCCAGGCAAAGACAATCACTTACCTCAACAGAACAGTGAGACAAAGCAACTGCTACTAACTCATCATCAGGACAAAAGTCACAGTACTGGATTGTACTGTGATGACTCAGGATGACTTGTGTTAACAAATCCCATGTTTTAACACCAAAAAGCTGTGAACACAGAATCACAGTAGTTAGCACCCAGTTTGAATAACTTCACTAGAGACAAATAGCTTGTATGTTCAACAGTGTTCATTCTCGAATTTAGAAGGTATTCCTCCCAGTCAATGAGTTTGTTGGCCACATATTTTTACTTTACACACATTTAAAATCATGCAACTTATATGTGAAACATCTTAATGGACTAGAATTTTATCTTTAATCATAATTTCTATCTAATTGAAACATACTACCAATATCTAATTGAAATATACTACCTCCAAAAAAATTATTCGAGTGCGGTACTTACCAAAAGCTTGTTTTTGGCTACCACCAAAATCATGTCACCATTTCTGGACCAAGAGCAACATTTTACTAAAACCTCCACATCATCTGGTTGCTCATCTACATTCTTGAAGAAATCTTTTATCTCAATACTTTTCAGTTCATTTGCTGAGCGCACTCCCCAAAGCTGCAGTAAAAAGAAAAGGAAATACACAAAACCTCTTTTCACTGATGTGGATACAGAATTCAACAGGGGAGAGCTAACTCCCAATCACTTCTAGGAAAGAAGAGGGGTGGGGGCTAGAATACGAAAAAGAAAGCCTTTGCTAGCTTCCCTGGTCAAGAAATAGTATTAGAATATTCACAAACCCAGAAAGCTTAGACAAAAAGAACTAAAAAAACCACAAACTGGAAAAAATAAACAAAATGCCAACAACAACAAAGGCTTACACTGTAGCAGAACCCTCTCCCTGTATTCCCTCATTCCAGCCACAATCCCGTCTCAATACCTACTTAACAAAAGAATAAAACAAAAAAATAATACCTGCTCTGCAACTCTTTATTAAAAGTCCACTCACCATAAGAAATGTGGTATAAATTTAGCTTTGCACCTTCATTTCATTGAGGGACTTGCCAAAAATCTACTATTTCTGTTCTCTCCACTACAATTTTCCTTCTGAGTAACAACAGCTAAAGCAACTCTTCTTCCCTGATTTATCAACAATATAGAAAACTAACAAGTGTTTTAAGAACTGCAATTCTGAAATAGCATAGTTCTGTTGCAACCAAAGGCAATAAAAATAATACTTACATCCTAAGGAAAAACACATAAACCTCTCAAGTCTCTTCTAGTACATACATGAAAAATAGCACATAGAAATTGCTTTTATGTTTACAGACGATTCATTGACAGAGATAACAGAACTTTCAATTAACCTAAAATCTTACTAATTTAAAACAAACAAGGTTCACACACACACATTCAGTTTTCTTAACAAAGTACATGAGAGGAAAAAAAGTAAAACGGGAAAAAGTAAAGGATTCAAACTGAGACTAGCTAGGATTTATTTACAACTACAGGCACCCAACTTTTTTGCTGGTACTGGACAAGCCATCTAAAAATCTTGCATTTAAATGGGACCAATAATCAAATGTTTCAGGATTTAATTCATTAAAGCCAATCATGCAGACACAAAGTTTTCGCACACATATTTTCTTATACATTTTATACCAAAAAAAACCCCAAAGCCATCATCAAAACAAACACTTGATTTTAAAATACACTGTGTACCTTTACTGTTCCATCTGTTGAGCAGCTAGCAATATATTCATCATCTGGTGAAAATCTACAGTGATTGACAGAATTTTCATGACCCATCATTGTATTTCTACAATACCTTTTGTTCAAATCCCAAATCTGCATGAGAAACAAACATAAAAATATCATCATATTTAAGAATTATTCAAAGACAGACTGTTCATGCTCTTCTCAAAATCATTCGCTAACAACCAAAACTTCAATTACTTTTTTTTAGTTTTACCCACATCCTCATGGATTTGATGTTATGCCCTGCGCTACTCCACAATTTAACTCCATCTGCTAATGTACATGAAACTATTAACATCAGAATTACATACAACTAGTTAAACTTCCTGTACCATGCAGACAAAGCCCTTTAACAGCAGAAAGTTACTGAATGTTTCCTCAAACTGAGGAAGAAGCTTCCCCTTGCCTCTTTTTTTTCAACTTTAAAGTTCAGAATGCTGTAGATTACATGTAGTAACAAAAATTAAATCTCTTGGATTAGTTTTAGCCAGTCTGAATATCATCCTTGCCACATCCATACTAACAAAGTTAGAAGAATCCTAGAATCATAGCATGGCTTAGGGTTGGAATCAACCTTAGAGATCATCTAGTTCTAACCCCTCCTGCCATGGACAGGGACACCTTCCACTATACCAGGTTGCTCCAAGCCCCATCCATGGCCTTGGAACACTTCCATGTGTTTTTTTGTTTAGGGCTCCTTCTCACCACCCCTCTCACACACACAGTTTTCTAAGTCTATAGCCCAGGCTTTCTTTCTTCATGCCCAAATTCCTTCCCTTTTTCCTATATAAATAAAAATAATTTAAAGAAATCGTACATTTGAGAGCTCAAGTGAGAACTCAAAACAAGAACTGTCACTTATAAGGTGTTCTCTGAAAACAAAAAAAAGTCAGCCACTTTTGATTATTGTGCATACATCAGTTCTGATATGCAATACAAATGAAAAGTGTCAAACACTGTTGAAAAACCCTAAAATCTCTATTCCTCCTAGCTACAGCTGTAAGTGACAGTTGTCTCACTAACAATTTCACTCTTTGCTGTCTACTCCCAACAGTTCTCTTACACTGGAACTGGGCAACCGAGCCACTACAGGGAACTAAACAAGCAGAAAACTGATCCCACCACACAGAGGTACTTGCAGAGCTGGCTCCTTGAACCATACTACTGCAGATCAGCACATGCACTGCAACAAAGACAAGTATTTTATTTACAGCCAGGACATCTTCAGTGCCAGTTAACTATATGATCTGCTTAGTTGTACTGTGAAATTGCACTCTTATTTGCCACAGTCTAGGTCTTACTTGATTCTTCTGGTTTCCCTCTTCCCTCAGATGCAGCCTCCCAGGCTGAACAGTGTCAGATGGTTAACATGACAAACCCCTTGCTTTGAATACTGTTATTTTGTTGGCTTCCACCTTCATTTCTTTACTATGCCAAATCAATTTCATAAATAAATGTAGCTGTTACACCTCCTTAATACTTCCCCCCCGCCAATCTTTCAGCATCCAGTTTTTTACATTATTCATGTTTTCAATCCTAAATTTCTGTCTTCATTTTTCTTACACTGTTTTTAATGAGGTATTTCACTCCTACGTTCTCCTATTCCCATACCACCATCTAAAAGTCTTGCTAAAGCCTTCACCTTCATGC
>JANHGB010033808.1:0-21804 GCA_026283785.1 Coracopsis vasa
GCTTCATCTCACGTCTGACTGTAAGGTTAGTACTACAGAGGTATAGCCTTAGTGTCTACGGTGCTGCTGCTGCTGGCGCTGTTGCTGGCGGCCGCCCCGCCGCCCGGCGGCTCGGAGAGCCCCAAGGGGAAGCAGAAGGCGCTGCGGCAGCGGGAGGTGGTGGACATGGTGAGAGCGACGGGGTCGGGGGGCGCGGCTGGGGATGTGGATCCGGTCGGCTCTTTCATTGAAAAGGCTGGGAAAAAAAGGAAGAACGAGCGGTTTTCGGAAAACCTGTCTGCCGCTGCGGGCCGGGCACCGCCGGGTCCGCCGCCGGATCCCGGGGCTGCCTGGGTTCTGTCTTGGGTTGTTTTTCATTCCGCCCTGGTTGTGCCGAATGGGGAAAATGCTGAGGAAGGGTTGGACGGGCTTTTACAGAAGCCGCTGGTTTGCGACGGGTAGGTGCTTGTCTTCCCTTCGTGTTTTCAGAGCCTGCGGCTGAAGCCGGGGTGGGCTCCACTCCCGGCCGTGGCGGGAACCCGCAGTTCCTGCACGTCGGTGGTGATGCTGTTCAGATCCCAAAGCGCCAGTGGATAATAAACGACAAAGAGAGAAACCAGAGGACTGCTCTTTAGCAGCTGTTAGTTACTGCAAAAACCGTATCTGCATGCTTACTGACCCCTCTTTGCCTTGGTGTGGTTTTGATGCATTATCCCTTTTGGCACCTGGGACTGCCGTTCCATTGCAACTAGAAACCTGGATGCACAGGGACTATCCTGTCTCAGGGATAGAAGAAAGGAGGGAGATTTTCCAGTCTTTGGAATGCAGAAAGCAGATGTGAAGCTATTTTTGTGAGTGGCTGGACTGCCATTCACCTCCTATAGAAAAGCAGTGACAGGGCCATTTCTGCTATCATCTCCAGAGAGATCCCTTGAAGTGATGTGCTGGAAGCACCACTGGTACAAAGCTCCTTCACTTTCACACCACCTTATTACCCTTTCACTTTATTTGTGGAAATTGAACTGCATTGAGAATAAGGAGTCTGCACACATGGAGATTTTGTTGGAGCAGTGGTTTAGGATCCTCCATTCCTCTTGCATTGCTCCATGCTTTTGGGTGCCACAGAGTAAGCAGCAAAGCTAAAGCCCTTCAGGGCAGCATGAAGGTGTGCCCTAGAGGGGATGCTGCCTTCAGTGGACATTTTAAAAGATGTTTTATGCATTTACAGCATATGAAAGCATGAGGCCTGAGCCTCATCTGCCCCAGCTCTCCCCGGTTTCCACATCCTTGGCATTTCTGTGGTGAGTAACCACATGTGAAAAGCCAGAGCCAGTCACTGTTACAAGTAGCATCCAATGGAAAAAGAGCAGCAAAAGCAGATAACCAGTGCTGTGTGAAACAAAAATGTCTTTGCATTATTCACATGGTCTGTGAGTCAGTGTGTGCTTTGCCCAGCAGCCTGCTCTCCAGCTAACAACTTCTAGATGTGTCCTTCTTGATTATAGCATCCCACTGTTTCCACTGCCATTTGTCAACAGTGTTTTCTTTGGTGAAGGTACTAAGGGAATGCCAGCACAGATTAGTACAACTCTCACCTCACTGGTTACTAGACCTCTTCATACACTCACTCATTTTATTTGTAGAGTGTCTCCAGCAGAGCCTGTGATGCCCGTGCTGCTTTTTGCACCAAAGCCCTGGAAAAGGAACAACCCCAGAAGACTAAAGTTGACCAGCCTGACGAAGGACAGAGGGCAGGGGCTGTAGCTTACAGCTCGCATGGTGCAGTAGTGGTATGGCTTGCAGGAGGGGGAATAGTTTGCGTGGTCATTTCTTTTTGAAACGTGTAGGGATTAGGTGGTT
Organism: Coracopsis vasa; assembly: GCA_026283785.1. Classification (NCBI taxonomy): domain Eukaryota; kingdom Metazoa; phylum Chordata; class Aves; order Psittaciformes; family Psittacidae; genus Coracopsis; species Coracopsis vasa. The sequence goes on from JANHGB010033808.1 coordinate 1,840, forward strand.
TAAAACGGATGAAGAGAAAGAGGTGTGAGAAAGGTCAAGAGCAGAATGAAGTTATCTGTGTGGCCTTGGGATGAGACGAAACAGTCAGTCACCAGATGGGCAGCAGTGTTTAAAGTGAAAGCCGTGCCATCACCAGCCCCTGCAGGTTCCTGCTCTGTTTCTTTTCCTGCTCCCCCAACTCCACATGTGGGTGTCCCCCAGCATCCAATGCTGAGACTGCTGGGGAAGGAGCTCTGGGCTGCACAAACCTTCTCTCCTAGGAGGGCAACCCCAAATCTCATAAGGTACAAAGGCAACGTGTGTTAACTGTGGTTTGGGGGAGCAATGTTTGACCTTTCCCAATTCTGTGATTAGGGAGAATGATCGTGTGCTGACCCTCCCACGTGTGCCTTCCCACTGCTATGAATGAGGATCCTGAGTTTGGGATTGTTCCTGGGTGCAGCTTCCCACATCCACATCAACACTGACTTACTGTGTGCACTCTGGAGTCTGACTTGCGGGGCATGACTGTCGCGACGTGATTCTATCGCAAAGAAGGGGTAACAGAACGAAACCAGCGCTAAGCTCTGCTCTCTGTGAAATGCAAAGTTTTCTTCACTGTTTGGTTTTTTGTTTTCTTTTTTTGTAAAGAAAGGGAAATATAGTAATGGAAGCCTATTGGCTGAGCCAGTGACACAAGCAATGGTGGGGTAGGAGAAAGTAACTATTAACATCCAACCTGTTTTTTTGTTTCTGTATTGAAATTTGGTTTGTATCTTCTGAGGTTTTCCAGCAGGTTTTAATTCCTGGACATGGCCACATTTTCATTCTAGGATTTATGCATCTTTTCATAAAATAATCGGCATCTTAATTTATAGCAAATTCTGCTGACATTGCTTATCTTTGAACTTTTATTTTTCCTTTTTTTCCTCTGTGGAAGCATCTTCTTGGTGATCCAGAAATCACCTGTCACAGCAGGGCGTTTGTGTTTGTGTTTAACTTGGTCAGCCTCTGAGTGAGGGATGGAAGCAGCAAGATCTGTTCTGTGTTTCAGTACAATGGCGTGTGCCTGCAAGGCCCCAGTGGCGTTCCTGGACGGGATGGAAACCCAGGAGCCAACGGGATCCCTGGGACACCTGGGATCCCAGGACGCGATGGGCTGAAGGGGGAGAAGGGCGAGTGCATGCGCGAGAGCATCGAGGAGTCCTGGACGCCCAACTTCAAGCAGTGCTCATGGAGTGCACTTAACTATGGCATCGACCTTGGGAAGATAGCAGTAAGTTAGCTTTGCCGCAGATGCTGCACTGCACCAACCACAGCAGTCTCAATCTGACTCTGTGAGCTGGGTAACACCAATCATACAGGTTTCTCCTTGCAACCTTTTTCATAGTCATAGAATGGTTTGGGTTGGAAGGGACCTTAAATATCATCCAGTTCCAACCGCCTGTTATGGGCAGAGACACCTTCCACTAGACCAGGTTGCTCAAAGTCCCATCCGACCTGGCCTTGAACACTGCCAGGGATCGGGCAGCCACAGCTTCTCTGGGCATCCTGTTCCAGTGTCTCACCAGCCTCACAGTGAAGAATTTCTTCCTGTTGTTTAATCTAAATCTACCCTCTTTCGGTTTAAAACCATTCCTCCTTGTCCTATGACTTCATGCCCTTGTAAAAAGTCCCTCTCCAGATTTCTTGTAGGCCCCTTTAGGTAGTGGAAGGCTGCTATGAGGTCTCCCTGGAGCCTTCTCTTCTCCAGGCTGAATAAGCCCAGCTCTCTCAGCCTGTCTCCATAGGAGGGGTGATCAATCACAGTTATGAAGCAATGCCCAGATTGGTTGGAGAAATTTAACTGCTATTCCTGTGCTTAGAGTGAGAATCAACCTTTCTAAGTTGACATTTCTTATTGTCATGTACTTGCAGAACTGTCCCTAGCTTCCCCCATCCCCTGATATCCAGCATTTTGAAAACAGGTAATAATGACCTCTTAAAAACCTGAAAATGTTTCTTTTTCAGTTGCGGAGCTTTTAGCAGAGTTTAAGCCTCTCACAAATCCTGTAATTGTTGAATCCAGGATTTCTGGTAACAGAGACAGAAATTGTACTGTCCTCTCATGCAAGGACTTGTGTACAGCCTTCAGACGGGTCATACCCCTTTACATGAACCCCACAATGTAACTAGGTTACCATCTTAACGGCAGATATTATCTAAATAAAATTAAGAATTTCCACAATCCCCATTCTCCGTTACCATCTATGAGGTGCTGCTTCTGATTTGCATCTTTGCACCATACAATATTTGCCAGGCTGTACTTTTTTCTTCTTTTGTTCTATTTTTTTCCAGAGGGAAGGGACTAAAGAGAATGGTGAAACCATTCTGAAAGAAACGTATTCCTAATATATTCCTAAATCTATTTCCTAAATAGATATAGAAAATAAATAGGTTAAAACCCAGAGGTTGCTACCAAAGCATTTTTTTCTTCTCTCAGGAATGCACATTTACAAAGATGCGCTCCAACAGTGCTCTCCGTGTTCTCTTCAGTGGATCGCTTCGGCTAAAATGCAAAAGTGCCTGTTGTCAGCGCTGGTACTTCACTTTTAATGGAGCAGAATGTGCTGGGCCACTTCCTATTGAAGCCATAATCTATTTAGATCAAGGAAGCCCGGAGCTGAATTCTACTATTAATATACACCGAACTTCTTCAGGTATGTATGCTGAGACTGCATGAACAGAGATGGAGAAGCCAGTAGCAAATCTAGTTACCAAGTGCCCAGGGTACAGTCTGCCTTATAAACTCAAAAGACTGAAAGGAGGAGGAAGACTGGCCAGCTAACACTTGTTACTCCTACTCTGCTGTCTCACAGGTGACTATCAATAGTAACAGTATAAGAATTTATTAAGTGGTACTTCATTACTGTGGTATTTTTCATGGCACTTACATCCTGCAGTTTAGAAATGGAAGAGATTTCTATCCAGACAGTTCTACTGATCTCTGCTACAACATGACTATAGAGACATTCTGTGCTGTTTTAGCATGTGGAGAAACTGCCTTTTTGTCAAGAACAGTGTCATGTCACACTGATATTTGCACATTATCTGTGCATAAGATTTATTCCTCCTGGAATTCCTATTATAATTTCAGGTGGGCACAAAGGTACCTCCAAAGTGAAATAGCTGAGAACTATTACTCAGTTGCTAAGCAAAAGGCAAATTAGTGAAGTTAGTTACTTCAGCATAAAAGGTGATACTAGGAAGAGGGGACTAACATCAAGTCTATACTTCCTCCATTTTCCTCCCTATACTATTTCATGACTTGTGAAATCTAACATCTAGAGTTACGATAGGGTTTCTTCATTAAGGGGTAGGATCCACCTGTCTTCATTAACCCACCTCCAACTAGTGGTGCTAGTGGGGGAAAAAAACAAAGGGACAACAGAAGTGGAACTTTACACATGAATTAAGAGCAGAAAAGATTACAGGGTTACAGGGTAGCAATCACCTTTGTGGGGCTCAGCTGTGGAAGCCAGTTATGGCTGTGTGCCTATTCCCCCTCCCCATCACTGCTAAAAGGATGGCTAGATGGAATTGAAGCCATATCCCAGCTACCAGGTAGTGATTTTGGATGTTTACAGATGCAGGTGTACCTCCCATGTAACCATCCTGTGGGTTGTGATCTGCTGCAGGTACTGCAACAGACATCAAGAAGCAACATGGATAAAGGCAGTGCATGACTCTAACCTATGCTGCCACATCTCTAATTAATAGTTTTTATTTCGAAAAGTGCTATTCAGGTTTAACTAAACAGCATGAGTTTGCAATGAACTGCTGTTCTCAAGTGCTGGTGCCCCTCTTCAGTGATGAAATACAAAGTAGTTGTATCTGCTGAGGTAACCTGATTTTTGTCTTTAACCAGTGGAAGGTCTGTGTGAAGGGATCAATGCTGGTTTGGTGGACATTGCCATCTGGGTCGGGACTTGCTCAGATTATCCACGGGGAGATGCTTCTACTGGATGGAACTCAGTCTCCCGCATTATCATTGAAGAACTACCAAAATAACTTCCCCTTCCTTTTTGTAGTTTCTCTCTTCCCCACCGCCCTTTTATTTTGTACAATTTTCTTCAGAATTTATTTCTATGGAGTTGGATGCAAGTATTTGAGTGGAAGGCACCAAACTCTCGCATCTGTAGTCTTTGTCTAGCCTTTTTTTTGCACATTGCAGAGGCTTTTTACAAGTCATTTTAGAATATAAACATCAAACCCAAGTTCATTAACTTTTTTAATTCCTTGTTTGATGTATGAAAATATACCACCACCATTTTAAGAGTTAACTGTAACTTTTTGTATCAAATAAAGAAGACCTTTTACAAATAAAAGACCCAAGCTATTTTATTGACTATCAAAGTGTTTAAAGTGTTTACATGGTGTTATGAAACATAATTTTCTTAGAAGACCTCATAGAAAGTTCTAAGAAAGTAAACTCAGATCTTGGCTTTAGCCTTCAGAAAAACATACGTAACATCTATTCCTGGTAAACCTGACTACAGAATAGGATGCTCTGCTGTTACATTCTTAAGTATCTCAACTAACTCCCAGTGACTTAACTGTGACCTAGATGATGTGGTGTTAAATACCTTGTTCTGAATGATTTAAGTAAAAATAGACTATGTAAGCTCTCCTTCCCTCTTTTGCTTGTCAATAGACTGAATTTCAGTATAAGCATCTATTACTGGTCTCCACTATTTAGCATGCGGATACTAAAAAACTTTACGGTTACAAAACTTAATTTAATTGCTCCAATAAAATAATTCTCCTAGATTTAGCCTTCAGATTTGTACAATCACTTTGGTGTTAAGTAAAAGCTAGACATATTGAATAGTTTGGAGGATATAGAAGTAAGATAGGTTGAAATGCCTTGGCTTTCAAAAAGTGTATTGGTAAAGTGAAAGAATTATGTCACAGCTATTTGACTGCAGTCTCCAGCCTCGACAAATGACAATTCTGATCATGGCAGCACACCATTAGCTTCAGTGCTTTAAGTGTTTTCTTCCAAATGCAGCAAGTGATAAACTTGTTTTGTTTTTTTTTTTAATTTTAAAGATTCTCAAGGGAAACAACAACAGTCATGTTTACATTACAAAATCAACTTTACATTAATGAAATAAAAAAACCCCCAACAAGATACAGCATGTATAACATGCAGAAATCTACAGTCTTCCCAGAAATGAAAAGGAAGAAACATTAAATCTGAGATAATTAATTTATTTCAGCTATTTAGAATTAAATCTCAGCTTTTTTTCTGAGCAGGTTATAAGATTTTCCCCATACATCTCAAATTGGTAGCTCTTGTCTGCAGCTTTTGTGAAGAATGCTAGAGGAACACACCTGTGGGTAGGAGAGCATTCGGGCTTTCCCAAGTGCAAGCTTATGTATGATACTGCTGTAAACCAGCAAATTATACAGCTGGCATTTTGTATCTGCAGAACTGTACTGTTTTCATTGGCTCGGAGGATGGGTTTTAAGGTATCTGGACACAAACAAGTTACTGTGAGCTAAGCTATGGTGTGAATTTAGAGAATGTCAGTTAACATACAGTAACTGATTGTGTACATGCTTGTAGCCTGTCTTTGCATTTATCCTGGAGCATGAGTACACTAACTCAGGCTAATAAGTGCACAACTTTTATTCATATGTCTTCACAACATTTTTTGGATCCTCAGTGGCAGAGTTAACTTGGTTATTCATTCTGTGTACTAGAAAACACACAAAACCAAGTAAAAACCCTCTAAAGGCAGAAGAAGTTAGTAGCTGTTAAGGATCTACACAGTAATTTTCATGCTAAACTTCCAGTAAATTTGATCCTCAGCTAAATACACATGGAAACTTTCATAATAAGAAACCAAAGCCAGCCTTAATGGTCACATGCCCTTTTCAGATGAGATTATTAACTGTATCAATAGAGGGGATGAGATTGTGGAGGAGAAAGTAAAAATTATTAATAAGTATACACAAAATATGGTATGTGGCAATAGGATCAAGAGGAACAAGCAAGTGGATTGCTGAATTAAGATTAAAAATATTGATCTTAAGTCAAAAAAATAATAAAATTGTAAGATTTTAACTTAAAACTGAAACCAAATCCCTAATCAGTTATGTTTTTTTATGAAAATGCTTGTTTCTACTTTAGGCCAGTTTTCTGTTAAACAGGAAACTTCTCCATATTCAGGTGTTTTGCGGGATAGTATCCTCCACTCCTTATGAAACTGATTATTTCCCCCTCCCCGTGGAATGATCTTTGCTTACTTCCTCCTTAGTTAAGTGATGCTTTCCACATACTTCTTAATAACTTCCTACTAACAGCAGAAGCAGTTGTTAGTAATGGCCAGTAATGCATTTTCTTAAAGAAGAACTAAAAAAATAAAACAAACCCAAATCTCCAAAAAATACATATCCTTGACAGCAATTATTGGCATACCAATAAATATCATTATTATACAAATTTACTGAGATGTACTGTAATTTATTTTATCGCTAAGTTAGCAATCAATATATTCTTACAGTCCTTTCCTTAGACTAAATCAGAAGACATTAATGAATAATTTTTTAAGTCCTGTGCACAGTATTTTTCTGACTACTTAAGAGTATTTCCTTTTCCCAGAGAATATTATTGAAAATAAGCATGTTCATATTTGTCGTAACACTGGTTTGAAAACTGCATCACTATGGAATTACTAGAAAACAAAAATGTTTAAAACGTAAGCCTACATTCAGATACACATTTAGTTACTAATATTTGGTCAGATGTATCAGTAACAGACAGAATCTCGCACGGGAGGTTGAGAGAGAGGGCAGGCAGGGACGAGAGAGAAAATGAATTCAGTAAGTGGCCAGCAATGCACACAACATATACTTTGGTCTGGTGCTAAAAGCAAGCCAAAACCCACAATGCAAGTCTGTCTGGTATGAGACAAGAACTGGGTTTCATCAGATTGGCAATTATTCAAACCCGAGAATGGACAGCTGTTTTACAAAACAATTCTGAGTTTCCAAACTGCACCCCACTGTGGCAGCATTTTTGTGTTGGATGAGCAATGGAATTTGGAGCATTCTATATCCTAAAACCTGACAAATAACACAGAGGTGGATTCAGAAGACCTCGCTTGTTTCTTCATGAAACTCAGGTAAAGATTTAAGAAAGTTCTGCCAGACCCCAGAGTTGCTTTTATATGAAGTTTTCCACTTCTGTAGGAGTGGAATCTGACCAACAGTTAAGGCCTGTCAAAACACATCAGTCTGTTATTCCAGGCTTGCCAGGATGAACTGAATTGCTGTACAGTTGCCTTCACCCAGTCACAGTGCTATTATTTCACAGTTGCAGAGACATCTGTTTCAAGCAGGCAGAGCTGATTCAGAGAAGGCAGCAGCAATGCAAGGACATTCAACAGAAGAGATGTTGGCAGGGTTTTACTATCTCCATGTTCTTTCCTCAAAATTATAGATCAATTCACAGTGTCAAAGACGTCGGCTGAACTAAATTTCTCCCAGACCATAAATACAAAAAATAAAGGATAGATTCCTTACGAACACAAGCTCCTACCTTTAATTACTTTTTTCCCTAAAACCAAGTAAAAAACCAGACACATTTTCATAAACAACAAAAGTAATGCAGCAGGCAGGAGTCACTCTGATCACATTGGGGATAATTCCTTTGTAAAATCCATGAATTCCTTCTTTCCTTTAAAGACAAAGAAAAATATTTTGTTTTAATTAATGCATTTAATCAAAATCAGACATAAAACAAAGCCTGGAATTTTTCTTCTTGCACTCCGAGAGAGCTACTTCAGGTAAGAGTAACAATTTCGGAGTAATTTCTTCCTATAGTGTTTACAGAGCCATAATATATAAAATCTTAACCCATCACTGGTTGCATACTGCACAGGTGGCCAACGTTAGTAACTACAGAGTTCTGTGTGAAAAGTCTCACATGCCCTGTGGAGCTGAGGGAAGAAGGTTTATGAGAAAATATACATAGGTGTGAGGTAAAGGTTCTCTAAAGGTCCTACCAGAAGGCAGGACTAGACTACAAATGCAGTCAGGCCCCACAGTAATCCAGGGACATCAGTATAAAACAGCTATGGCTAGTTTTCATTTCCTCCTGCCAGGAATTTGGATAACCCACAACTCCCAGCAGCACAACACTGCTGTCATACTGTTGAAGAGCCCCAACACAGCCAACACAATGTTATTTTTCAACCTGTAAGTGAAATTTGCTGAGGAAGAGAGAAGGGAGACAGAATAAACAATAGAAGCCTACCACTGACCCTCTCCCATCTCCTCCCTTGTCCTTAGATTACTGCTGTTAGTGGCAACTTGCATAAAATGGCTTTGTACAGCTAATATTTTGTTTGCTCTGAAGTGCACTCATTCTGCAAGTTGGCATGGAAACCAGTAAACATAGCTCTGATTCTGTAAGACTCACTTTCTAAGTCATAAGCTTTTAATTCCACATGCCTACCTCCATGTCCTGCGGATCACATCAAACACACCAGAATACGTATTATGTTGATCTTGAAGACGAGCTCGCACAACTTGATAGGGATATGTTGCTGACACAGCAAATATTTTGGATACAGCTGCCATCATTATGTACTCCACAGTGTTCTAAAAGCAACAAAGATTACCACACTTGCTTTAAGTATGGTTTAAATTACCAAATTTCCCAAAATCTTCTTTGATTTTTAAATGTTGAACTAAACAATACTCTACATTTTCCCCCAAAACTACCTTTGCCCAACTTGCATCTGACCAGTTTTCTATGTAAGTGTTTAAGATCACCATCTATAGTTCCACAAAGTAAGACAAAAAGCCCCATTCCTCCCTCTGCAATTCTCAAAACACTTGCCAAAATAAGAAGTTGGTGTCCCTATAGGAAAAGAGCACCAACCAGTTCCTTGATCCTAAAAGGTGAAAAAGTATTATTTCCTTCTGTGTTCTACATTCCAATTAAAGTAGCAATACTTTGTACACTTGGCTGCACTACAACCTAGACAAATGGAATAAATTTATGCTTATTCACATGCCACAACACATTCTTATTCTCAAGAACTGTACCAATTTTGTGTCTGACACTCTGTTTCTATACTTGTTGTATCTCAGTTTCAAATCCTCATATGCCATGAATTGAAGTGCTCCATGTGAAGTTCCAAACAGACCAGGCACAAATCCCTAGAAAAAGGAATAAAACAAGGTTAAACAGCAATGTACAAAAACTGTACAACTTGACAGAGCACAGTTTACACACATAAGTATATCCTCCATTACTTTATAAAATGCGACTGCACAACTCATCATTGTGCAGTATGACTCAGAGCTGATTCTGTGTTGATATTCTTAACGGCAGACACCACACAGAAGTGTAATAAATGTACTTCAAATGACATACAAGCTAAAAACACCTACTGAGTAAGCTAAAACAAGTGGCTTAGGGACTCCTTCTCATAGAAGACAAGCACAGGTTTTAAAAAGCTGGCAACATGGATCAGGATTCTAAGAATATAAATCAAGCTGCAGTCTTGCAAATGTGCTGCTCAGTGCCTGCCCCTTTCCAGGACTGACACTGAGCTGTTCAGTTCCCACCTAAGACTGTTAAGGCAATGACGGAAGCTGGCATCTCAGTGAGGAGGGCCATCAGCAGTGGAGGTACAAAAGAATTCTTGGTCAAGTCCTGGAGATAGATATGCACGTGTGTGTGTGTATAAAAATGTGTATGATACATAAACATTTCCATATTAAAAATGTGTGTATGTATAGAATCATTTAGGTTGGAAAAGACCTTTAACATCCTTGAGTCCAACTGTAAACGTAATGCTGCCAAGTCTACCACCAAACCATGTCCCTAGGCACTGCATCTACATGCCTTTTAAATACCTCAAGGGATGGTCACTCTACCACTTCTCTGGCAGCCTGTTCAAACGCTTGACAACCTTTTTGGTGAAGAAATTTTTCCTAATACCCAATCTAAACATCCCCTGGTGCGACTTGAGGCCATTTCCTCGTCCTGTCACTTGTTATGTGGGAGAAGAGGCTGACGCCCAACTCACTACAACCTCCTTTCAGGTAACTGTAGAAATCGATAAGGTCCCTGAGCCTCCTTTCCTCCAATGCTAAATGACCCCAGTTCCCTCAGCTGCTCTAGCACCTCAATGTCTTGCACACACAGACAGAGCAGAAAGTTCAAGGGCACACAAGGACCTATGGATGATTTACATTAAAGAAACAAGTCTAAGATTCAGATCAGTTTGAGTGCATTTCTCACCCTGCTCAGAGCACATCCTAAAACAGCCCAGCAGGGTTTGCAAAGCAGTCTGTGAAATGTTCCCCATTTGTAAGATGCAGTAATGGACAGTAAGAGTACAATATGAAAGTATTCAGAAATCCTTTCTTTCAAAAAAGTTGAAATGAAGGGGAAAAGCAGGTATTTTCTGAAGTGCCTCTACAAGAAACAGAAGGTTTCTTTTGGAGAAGGATTAGCTCAGCTGAAATGAGTAAGACAGCTGCCTGAGTTCTGACAAGCACTAATTCTTTTTTTGAAGAGTTGGTCACTTACACTGGAAAAGTACAAATAAATGGGGAATTGATTATCTTGGCTAGAAATGACTTAAGGGAGCCAAAAGCTTCCTGAAAACTGTTGCAAAGGGATGATTACAATGGAGTAAGTGATCAAAATGTGGGTAAAAGGACTCAAAGAAACAGAATTTTCCTGCAAATACAGGCATTGAATAGTTTTATCTTATTTCCCATGATCCATTCAGATACGAAAGAGGAATTAAAAGATGTGTTCAGAAACAAAACTCTGTATTAGACTAAATAGGAAGCCCAACATGTTGAATAAAGATTTATCAATATACTACTAAAAGCCTAAAAAAGGAGAAAAAAAAGGGATCCTGGTAGAAGTCCACTTGAACAGTGTAACAGGACAAAATGATATATTATTCCATAAACTCCTAACTTACAGGAAAAAAAAAAACCCAAATCCTAAAACAACAGCAGGCATAAAAATTGCACAGACCTTCTACCACTTCAGAAATTAGCTCTCCTTAAGTTTCCAATATTATATTCATTCAGGAACAGATTTTCTTCTCACAGTAAAAAGCAATGACAATGAATTAATAATCAGTGACCATGAAAGGACAAAATGCATTAAGGGCTGGCTAAAGTTGTTGGAAAAAAAAACCCACTTCCCCAAATGAGAACAAATGGAATTAAACCAAACAGTTATGTTTTGTCAACTGTGAGCATAATCATAGAATTTCTGTGAAGTTTGAAGACAAAGGGCCACAACAGAGGGAAAAGGACAAGTTTGTTTTTCAGAAATCCTGGATTAGAAAAGAAAAGTTAACCAGTAACATAAAAACAGAAGAGGAGGAACAAAAAAACCCACCCCAAAATTATCAGAAGTATCAAAGAAAAAATTATTTGGGTCAGCAGAACAAGGACCAGTATGAAATTTATGTAATAGCAGGGAAAATCTTCACAAACATTTGCCTGTGAACAGAGAACAAAACCGTTAAAAGACAAAGAAAGTAATTGCTCTTCATGTGGAAAGAATTAGAATGATGCATTTATATCACAGGAGAATGAGGTAATATTCTCCCCAACAACAAAAGAATGTTAAACAACATTTAAGAGCACTAAACTCTTTAAATTTAAGCCAGCAGACTTGGATAACTTGCACCCAAGAGTCCTCAAGTATCTACTGATGATACTTGCTAAATGAGTACCAGCACACTCTTGTGCTGGTGGGGAGAGCTTCCAGAGACTGAAGGACTGTTAATGTTGGGCCAATATTAAAAAATGCATGTAAAAACCAATGTGTTCTTATGGAAAAATGTTTCAAAGCAAAACTGCTTTCCTCACAGTAAATGAAATATGTTGGCTTAGGAAGTTTTGGAAATATTCTCCTACTCTGCTTTCTCATTCTTACAATTTTACACAAAAACCTTCATTGCCACAAAATTTGACAGAATTTTATGCTTATTTTTCATCTAAAATATGACTGTAAAGATCAATTTTAAAATAATTTAACTTTACGTACTTCTTGTTATTTTTTTACTTTAATATTCAAAACATATCCTCAGAGGATTTTTGCCATGAGGGCTTGACAGGATCAGTGGTTGCTCAAAGAAGTCCTGCTTGAATTCTCTTTTGGAGGATTAGAACAATAGACAGAATTTATTTTATAATTAGAAATTTAGATGGTAAAGCTGATTCTGAACAGTAGACAGTGCGGAAAAACCCTGTGTTTTAAAGTTGGCTTAAACAGCTCTAAGTGTAGAAGATCCAGGACAAGAGAGAAACGTCTTATGGTTAGTGTTTCTAAGGTGGCCAATCACAAGGAAAAGGAACATAGGCATATGTACACACTGTACTTCTTGGTAGAGAACAAGCTTCATTTGGTCATGTGGTACCCACATCGCTGCCTGAATGGTTGGAGAGTGCTCACACCACAGCAGCCTCTGCTATATGTCTCGACAGAATGCAGCAGATTATCTTTGTAATCTGTTTAGTATTGTCTTCATTTGGGTTCTCAGCATGCCAAAGACCAGTGGTATCAGAACAGCCTGCTCTGACAACTTGCGCAGAAAGACACTGGAATTATGTCATTATCTTCATATGCATCTTGCTTCCTTCATGGTGAAAATTTCTACCATCTTTTATGTGAAAGTTACTTGTGCTTCTATCTATCTGTAGAATCTGGAAGTAAAGTTAAAATCAAGATGGCTAAATCTCAGTGGATTTTGCTGTATACAAGTACAAAGACATAGAAAGTCACTTAGCTTACAAGTTACACATTTGCAAGAAGAAGAAAAATAGCATAAGCAAAATAAAGAGCGCTAAGTGCCTTAGGTAATCATGGACTGGAAAACATACTTTACTGTCAGAGTATTGGATCTTGCCTACCAAAGGTGAAATCACAATACAAAAGCATCCAATTTCATTTGGTAACAAGCACACATTACTGCTAGGATTCTGTTGTTGCTGTTAGCATACTGTATTGTTATTTGCAGTATTGATGACTATTTTTTTTTCATCTCCATATTTTTTCTGCATTTCCTGTTTATTTTACAGTAGCTGTATTTCTAATTGCTGCTTCTACATCTTCGCTGAAACTTAAAATACAAATACAGAAACATGGAGACCAGGAAGAATGTTAGTTGCATTCTTGATTGATGTTTTAGAAGTCAGTCACTCCAGACTAGGCATCTAACAGTTTTCCAACAGTTCAGAAATTTTTGTTTTTCTTAAAAGTGCCATTTCCTACAATCTTAAGACTATTTTACGTTTGGTCTCTCCTGCCTTACACTTGAAAAGAACCATACAGCACTCATTGTGGATGACATTTAACTTCAGGCAAAGTGATTTTTAGAGCTCAGATCTCCAAGAGATCTATAGGTGTGTTCAAATTTCATAACTCAAGCTGTTTTTTCCTTAGCCTCGTATGCAGCAGAGCAGCTCTGTCCCCAGTCATCTGGGGGATGAAGGCCAAAGGACAAAGCCTAATGATGGAGGGTGGGGAAGATCACTGACTAGATGATTACTGGGATAATCAGTGAAGGAAAGGCTCCTGCCTTTTCAAAACCAGGCCAAGTTCAAGAACAAGTTATTGAGGAACACAGCTTTAGATGAACTATAGTTTAATGAATGAACAATACCCACAGAGCTAATACAGGTAGCTTTGATCCCTGCTAGAAAAATCAATGCATCCTGACATTAAAAGTCTTGTGCCCCAAAGGACTTAAAGGAATTGCTCAGATCAGTAACAGCATCTTGTGCAACAGAGAGCAAGATACGGAGATGTTTGGACAGGAATACCATTCTTTAGAAGAGTAATCTCAAATTCAGCAGAAAGAAACTACTTTCAGATTTTATTTCCAACTTGTGGTGGTATTCTCCAAGATTCCCTTATTTGCTATAAGGAACTCTATCTAAATTAAGATTATGAGGAGAAAGAAGACATTCATATGCACTACCGCTGCTGCAATTTACAGAAATTAACAAAACTTTGGCTGCTACATTTCAAATAAAGCAAGAAAGAGAAAAAATAAAAACTCCTCCAAAACCAGAAAATACGTGCAAGTCAAAGAGCCACCCAAAGAGGTACCAATTTCCCTAGCATAGACAAGGTTGAGAGAATCCTGACGTCAAGTCAAAGTTGCACAGTGTGCATAGATATATAGGTCACGCAAGACCTATGTAGGTCACCTGCTCTGCAGATTTAAGCAAGTAATTTGCTCTTTCAAAGGAAGTACCTGCTTTAATTCCTCACTTACAGATCTACACTACAAAGAGGTGCCTAGTGCCAAAGGCAACACATACTACATGCATGAATAATCTGAGAAGTAACTCAATGGAAGGATGTCTTAAAGCCTAACAGATGCAAGAAAAAAGAATTTATCAACATGGAACAGAGCAGAAACCCAGCCAGGAAAATCAGAAATCCTGACAATTTCAATTTAGGAATAAGCGAGGTGCCTTGCTCCTAGAGTCAGAATTTAGCATTCCCTAGTATGTGGCATAGTAGTCTTTCAGCATAGGAATGATTCTAATTTTCACTGCAAATAAAATAAGCTAATATTCAGTAATCAGCACAATTCCTAAGAGATAGTGTTCTTATTCTATAACATTACTTGCAGGAGAGCCTGATCAAACTAAAATAGGTTTCTTAACACCTTCTGATGTCTGGATGTCATGGCCTGAAGGAAGAAGGAGGCAAAAAGTCCAAATTCAGTTGCCATCTGTTTCTCTAAATTAAAGGAAATAAAAACCCCACACATATGCAGACCATATTTAGAAGTCTGAAAATTTTATGGATCTAGAGATGACAGATTACAGACCTCAATAACTAGAGGGCAAATGTGCAGTTGTGAAACCGTCCACTGTGGAATTAAAAACTAGCAACTGCTTTAGTCGTATGTTATGTTCCACAAGACGTCAGAAAGACAGAGATACGGGATGAAATGGAAAAAAGCACTAGTAGCAAGACAGATTACACTACTGCTGCCCTTCTTATCCTAATAATAACTATAGGAAGGCTCAAAAAAATTAAAAAGCAGCTTGTGGTTTACTCTCATTTTAGCATTATCATCCAATAGAAGATGGCTTAGTCATAAAGCTTATACTCTATTCTTCAGTGATTTCCTACATTTCAACAGTACAATAGTTTTTCTTCTGATTAAGCCTTTTTGCTGCAGTTCTTCAGTGGGAAAGAAGACTCACAGAATAAAAGTAAGTGAGCTAATACAGAAATGACTTGCATTTTTTCTGTAGATGAGTATTTACAAGTCTCACCATGCAACTGACTTGTGCCAGCCAATCCTGGAATTTTTCTTAAACTTTATTACCTTGTATAAGCCACGCACACCTTCCATCTTGTATATCTTTGTAAGAGCATCAAACATTCCTCTGTATTGGCGCTTTGATGGGTCGACACCAGCATTATATTGTAGCACGAGTCGTGTCTTTGTTACCCATATTGGATTGGTAATGCAGAGAGTCATGACTCCTGAGGACAGAAGTTAGAGTGGTTGGCGTGCTAACTCCAAAGCTTGTCCCAGTTTGTTCAGTCCAGTAGAACACAGGCTTCTACAATGACAAAGCTACTTGTCTTGCACTACTTAAAAAAGGTGAAGTTTATGCCCACCATTGTTCCCTCTCTCTGCCTTCAAAGCTCACAATCAAGCCCAACCTACTTCTCCTGTAGAGCATATGGCTTTTTGCATATTCCTAGTACGTTCCCTTTTTTGCCTCACCTTCTCACAGTATGTAGCGTAATCTGTAGTAGATAGGAACCTAAGTAACTTCTTAATGTGCTCCTGATTATCCAGGTTATTCTTCAGGTATACAATGGTTCAAACTTTAATGGACACCTCAGTCATGAGAAATTTGCTTAATCATATTGGTAGGTTAATAAAAGTAACCTGCTACAGCTTTATAGGTTATTGAAAATACAGCTGTAAATTACTATTTTTCACATTAAACAATATGCCTTATATTTCAACATAACACCCTAATAAAGTCTTCATAATTGCCTAGATTAAATACAACACAGAAGCATAGACAAGAACATATTAAAAGTCTTGCAGATAGAAGTTGTATTTTTATTTTAGATGTTTAGTTTCTAAGGAAACTTGGACCATAGGTAAAGACAAATTCATTTATTCTATTAACTTCAATAGGCCTTCTCTTTTCCCGGTCTAAGTGTTAAACATTTAATGAGTTAACACGCCAATAGCAGCTACAGTTGTACTTTGGGACTCAGTATTACCAAGTATGGAAAACACTTATACAAAATGAAAACAAGGTCAAAAAGGATTTTGACAACTGCTGCTTTTAAGCAAAACTGAACAGACCACAGTGATCCATCTATTCATCTTAGACATCATTAATTTATTTACAGACAATAAATGACTGCATTTGGACTCAAACACCTTACATTTGCCACCTGTAATAAAAAGCAGCACTGACACACAAAGGCAGCGAGCAACATACAGAAAGGCTAGAAGCAAACGCTAGTCTTCTCTGCATTTAAACTCACCAGCCTCTGCAGCTGACACCAGGTGTTCAGTTGCACTAAGACTTTCCAGCTTCCCTTCCTTCTTGTAAGCTTTGATGGCATTGTAACTGGGAAATATAAAATATATTTTAGTAACAGTGAAAACAAATTTACTTAACCCACTTAACCCACAAACAGCAAAACATCTCACTTAAGATAATGGAAAACATTAGATGGTACACAGCCTTTGAAAACAAATATGTAAGTAAACTATATTTGTTTAGTTGATTAATTGATCTCTGAGCAGTCAGGTTTTTAAAGTGAACTATGGTAATACATATCTAAATTGATAAAGTATTACTACTGTTAGTATCAGTGGGACACATATTGAAGTATCTGTTGGATCTCAAGACTTTTAAGAAAACCCAGTTAGACAGCCTCAGAGAGCAACAGTGACAGGTATCTCTCTTCTAACTTAGAAATACACGGAGCTTTCTTCTCTTGATCCAGTTTCTACTCTTTGTGGATTGAGATACTGTTAACAGGAGAACATACAGCAAAGCTTGAGGACTGAAATAAACAGTAACTACTGACAAGGTTTTATAAGTATACCAACTAACTGTTCCCTAAAGTGTTACAATTAATACAGGTCAGCAGTAAATCATATCAGTTGCATAGCTAATAAAATAGAAAAAAGTGAGTATTAAAAAATGGGTTTATAAGCAAAGCCCAACAACTCACAGAAACAATGAGAGACCCAACTACCACTAAAAATATTAAAAACTAGTTAAGCATTTAGCTTGATCATGTTCACCAATTCTTAACACGTCGGGTTAGGCTTTTATTTTTTGTGAGGTTTTAAGCACAGTGTACTGGCACTTTTAGAGGATTCTTCATGACTGATGTCACCATCGCTCAAGTTCCTTAGTATTTTCACAGCATAAAGGGAATGCACTGTACTTGACAAAGTCAAAGTAAGGCAAAATCAGGTCTCTGACTCAAAGTACTTAAATTCTAAACCAGCAAGCCATAATTAAGGGTAACAGACGTGGACTTACGAAAAGAATCACAAGTTTATAAGTCACATAGCACATTTTTACAATCCCCAAAGAAGATGCAGTGTATATCTGAACATTACGCTGTGCAGGACACGACACATTTTACAGTTCTACTTACAAGAAAAAGTAAAGTCCCCAGGAAGCCCCTGCTCCCAACATGTTTGGTGTTACCCCTTGATATAAGCCTCGTAGTCCTTCATGCTTCCAGACAGTGGTCATACAGTGGAGAATCCCACTGTATTTTGGCCTCAGCTCCAATCCATCATTTACTATGAAAGAAAGAAATTACACTGAAAAAAAAACATCTCAGGAAGTATGAAGCTCAGCTGTGTAAAAGACTCCACAGAAGTACAAAGACCACAAAGCAAGCTGCAGATGAACATGAAATCTAACTGATCAGCTGTATTTTAAAATTATCCCTTTAAAAGTGTGCAAGAGTTGGCGTTTACAACTTTGTAAGTCTACACCTAAAGTAATAATAAAAAAAAAAAGATAAAGCAAAAAGAAACACAAAGATGAAAAAGACCTTTTAAGCTCTGCAAAAGGAAAGTTCCCATTAGTCTGATAATGCTAAATAAATGCACTGCTGTGCATTTTTGGTGAGCAGCAGCTTTGAAGTTGTTTGTCTCTTCTTTTTAGCACTCCAGCAATTTTACATCACATTTCAAGTGGTACGTCTGGGATCTTTGACAACACGTTTCTATAAGGAGTTTAGACAAGCCCCAAATAACAACTTTTAAATTCAATCTTCCCCTTTAAAATCTTTTCTGAGAATTTTCAATGCATCATGCCTTACTGATTCCAAAGTCAGTTTTTACCAGAACACTCAAAAGTTATTTCCAGCAAAACTTCCTGTGTTCTCCTTCTATTCTCATTGAATGGATTTGTGGAAAAACACCAAACAAATACACTTCTCCGACCCAATAACCAAACAGCTGGTTGTCCAAACAGTCAGAAAATATCACTGTCAAAAAGATAAAAGCAGGCAAATTCTTGTTTGTCAGATTTCTTTTAGAACGGAGATGTTCACACAGCTTAAGGGTGGTAACTGCTACTGCTCGTACTGTAGCAGCAAAAGAGTAAGTTGATCACTGATGACGTGTGATACGGCACATGGGGAGATGACAGGTAACAGACACAAGCTGGAACAGAGGGAATTCCAATCAGAACATTTTCTCCATGAGAGTAATCAAATACTGGAACAAGTTGCCTGAAGATGCATCTTTGGAGCTACTCAAAACTCCAGCAGACAAGACTGACCAATCTGGCCTATACAGACCTTATCTGAGGAAGGGGTGAACTCCACAGCTCTTGTCTGACCTAAATGACTATGATGCCAACATAGCAGCAGCTTTCATTCTTTATAGACATAAGGATAGAAAGCAGTTTTACTGAAAATTAATCTCAAAGTTTCACACTCGGCACAGTTTTTGTGTCTCAAACAAGATTAATCCTTGTAATTGTAAATTTCTGTTTTCTGTTCAGTGCCACATTTACTATTAATTCTCCTTTAAACCTGGTGTACAGTACTGCATGTTGCGGCAAACTTCAAGACTAAAGACAAAATATTATTCTGAGCACAGTGCGACAAGGCCTCAACACCTTGACAATCACCCAGAATTAAAAGACAAATGCCTCCTTTCTCCCTCCTGAATGAGCCCTGCTAGACTTTTTCCAACGACCTTTGGGTTTTTTTTTAACCATGCTGCCATTAGGTCAGATTTATAAACACACTAAACAACATGGGAAATCAGAGATGTGAATGAAAGTCTGTCTGTCAATGATGCTACTAGAATCTTCACAACGTTCCTATCAGCTTTTTACTTCCTTTTTTTTACTTACTTTTACTTTATATTTCTGGTATCAGCTCTTACTTCCTGGTTGAAGACAAAACACAAGAATTGTTATTTTCAAACCAAATGAGCAACTGACCTCCAGAGGTCACCTAATCCACTCCCCTGCTCAACACAGATCTCATTAGATCAGGTTGCTTAGTGATATGTCCAGTTGGCTCCCGAATGTTTCCAGGACTGAAGAAACTACAGCTTCTCGGGGTAACCTCTTCCACAGTTTGACCACTCTCACAGTAAAAATCCTCTTTGCTAAAGTAACTGGAATTTCCCATGTATCCACTAATGCCTGCTTCCTCTTGCCCTACCTCCAAGAAGAATCTGTCTTTACCTTCTGTGTCCTCCAACCACATAGTACCATACTACAATAATGTCTCCCCTCAGCCTTCTCTTTGTGAGGATGAGCCGATCCTGATCCTGGTCCAGCAGTCCCTCCTGCTGTCATGTGCTCCTTCAGCAGTTTGATGGCCTTCACTGGAATCATGCCAGTCAATGCCTTCCATGTGCCGGCGAGCCCAAACCAGACACAGTACCT
>JANHGB010033817.1:11285-22439 GCA_026283785.1 Coracopsis vasa
AAAGCAAGGTTTCTATTGTGCAAGCTGCAGGCGCTGACTGCTACAGGTATGGGAGAGCCACGCTTGGTCCATGTTTACAAGAAGAGGGTATATGTTAATCGTTAAGTTGTGCTAATCATAAATATGTATACCATATGGCCAGAAAAATGGTTCCTTGCCCTGTCTGAAGAGAGTCCCTTTCCTTTGGATTCTTTATCACCAGGACAGATCACAACCAAGCTTGACAGTTTTTATAGACTTTCTTTAGGTGTCTCACAAACATTGCACAATTTGATTTACTTTTCAGTCTGTTTTCTTAGCCCTTTGTCTTTGGAAGGCTGACTTCCTCAAGGACTCTTTTTACCTTGAAGTGTAGAGCTTGTTAAAAACAATGGAAAGTAAAATGAGGAAAGGAAGCTTAGAGTATAGTGAGGTTTTTCTTTTTGCCAGAATCTGAATTGAAAATTTTAATCTGTTTTCATTGTTTATTCCTTTGCATTTGTGAAACAGGGATGTTTTAATGGATGCTTTTTGTTGGACAGGTTGGTCTCATGGTGCAATATTTAGGCAATTTTAAAGAATAAATACTTAACATTTTAGAAATTCTGAAACAGAAAAAGCACAAACCCAGTTAAATATAATTAATATTAATATAACTAAATATTTTTTTAAAATGATGTTTCATTAGTGGAAGAATGGCTGTTTTTCTTGGAAGTTTCTGAGCTGTTCATACACAAAAGGTCTCTCTTGTCCTACACAGAAACTACTCTACTGCTCAGGACATACCCGTATCTGATACTGATGAGGGTCTGCTACTGCCCTCTACTATAGAATTTGTCTTTTTCTCTTGCGCTGTGATGGACTAAACTTTTAGCTCTTTATTTTCTCAGTCGAGTCCCTGCTGATGGCTGCCAGTCACTCAGCTGGGTGCTTGCCTTGGCCAGGAGAGAGAGACTTTGCTGGAGAAGGTTCACTTCCACTTTGCTGGAAGTGAATGGGAATGGACCAAGTCACATAGTATTTGCATTCAAAATGAAACCTAATTTGGGGGGGTGAAACACAATGTTGTATAACTGAAACTCGTTTCATGTGACATCAAGTCATGGTGACGTGTGTGTGTTTGCTTATCTTCTACCTTAGGTTGGTCAGGTTTACTTCCTACAAAAGGTCAACTGAGAAGGGGGACATCAGCAAGTTACTGAGCTGGGAAAGAGGTGGTGACTCAATATTGTAACACTTTGACAGTATGAAGATACTTGTAGGAACAATGTAATTCAGTAAAATTAACTTCCTGTCTGTGCAGTTACTGTCACTGTTTGTTCATTACCAAGTAAGAAACCTGAGCAGTGTCAAAAGTTCAGGTAACGATGAATTCAATAGGGAATAGTCAGGTTGTGCAAAAGGGATGAGGGGAGAGGAAGGTGCAGTGGGTCCCCGTAATTTAACCAAATACACTAATTTGATGAGTAAAGGAAGGACAGTTTCCTCTGGTTCAGCTAGATCAAACTTCTTTACTGCCTGCTGTTGACACATGGCTTAGGAATAAAAGTGTCTCCAGCGTAGTCTATGCTTTTCCTCACTACTTGCTGTGCCTTTACCACTCAGAAAGCTGCTGCCTTGCTCTCCTGCCCTTACTGCTCCTTCGTATTCCTCTGAAATATTTCCCATTATGTTTCTTCTGCCATTGTTCTCATGTGGCTTAGCATGCACACGCTGTCCTTTTCCCTACCCTCTCCATGCTGCTCTTTCCTGCTCATTGCCTGGGGTAAAACAAGGTGCTGGGACCCAGAAATGCCACTACAAATGGAGAATGTGGGGTTGGCTAATGTACATATAATGAGGGGGAGGCATGCTTGCTTCCAGAGAGCTCTTTCCTTAAATTTGTATGGCAAATAAAGCATGTTGTGTTACACATAGGGTACATGACCCATGCAATGTCTTTAATGATGCTGAAAAGAAAAATCCTCTTGAGCCTTTCGCCATGCTTGTGATGCAGAAGCTTGGGGGTTTCTCATATAACTCTTGGATGGGTTTGACTGTCTCTGTTATAGGATTTATTCTTCCCTCAAACTCACATGTTTCTTTTAGAAATCATTATGATTTAGTTATTGACAAAGTTGAGAGACTGTCATGGCCCCATCTGGTCTGAGAAAATGTGGGGGGTTTGAGGGTATTTCCTTTCTGTGTTTTGTCCTACCTGAAAGCAGAAACCTTGTTAAAACATATTAAGACACGGTTGAATGAGTCTTGCTTGTTGGTGATATTTGGAGAGACGTGGAGTTTTGTACTTTGACTAACTAAATGGCTAATTAAACAAGGAAGCTGCTGTCTGTTGAGGTGATACGTGAGTCAAACGGTAGTCTGCATGATAAGCTGACCTGTTCTTTCGTGTCTTCTGTGGAATATTTTGCATTGGGCTCTTCAAATTTTTTCTGGCATTACTCAATATGTTTTTTTTCCCCACCTCCTGCTTCTACCCCAGTGCTTGATAGGCTAGCATTAGCTCTTGGGGTTACGTAGGCAAGACATATATATATGTGCATGTACATATGCACATAAATTCACACATAGGTAGAAATAACATACACTATCTAAAAGCAGTAAACATCACTGCCAGTGGAACAATTATCCTTCGCTTGTGGACACACCTGGAGAAGGTAGGATCTCAAATGCTAGTGCTATGAGGAGGGATTTGGTGCTGGCATTCAGCAGTTGCCTGTGGCTAGCGCAGACTTAGGATTTTCCAGGGGGTTGAAAGGAGTATAGCTCTGTCATCTCAGCAGGATGCTGAGTTGAAGTTGTCCTCTAGGATCAGATGGATGTATTAGTTACACAATGCTGCTGGCCGTGCTGAATGTACAGCTGCTGCTGTTCTTTTCTTTGGAAGTTGTAGAGAAAGGCGAAAAGTTCCTATCAGCAAACATGAGAAGAATGGGTGGGATGTAAAGCAACAAGACGAGCCGCACCAGCTGCTCACGTCACAGCTCCAAAGCCAAGCCACATTTTGTGCACCCTTGTTCCCTCAGTTCTGCTGTTTAGGGGTGCTTTAGCTGATACATGATCAGAAAGTATTCTGCAGAGATCAAAAGTTTCACCTGAATTAAATGGGAGTTGTGGGAAGCCAGAATCTCTAATGCTGATGATTAAGTGTATGTGTAACCTTAAGTGCTGAAGGACAGATCTTGATGGGATTCTCATATTTCCACTGATTTCAATGTGGCTTGGGCAACTTACACAGCAAAGAATATGTATTTTAAATTCTCAATCAGAGTCTTTAAAAGTGAATATTTGGTCAGGGAGACATTGTTTGAAGTTCTGAAAGCCATCCAGGCGTTTTTGCTACAGGTTTTTTGTTAACATTATTGGGAGGCTCTAGCGCAGATTCATTGCTCAGCCTTGAAAATCTCAGCACCAGAAGGTGTTTATCAACATTTGGGACAATAATCTAAGCACTGGGAATTCAGAGCAAGGTCCTCCACTAGTTGGTATGTGCATTCATTTTGTGAGAAAACACAGTTGAGTGCTTCTTTTCAGGATATTTTTATTTGCTAAAAAGCCCATAGGAAGAATGGGAGTCAGCTTTGAGTTTTTATTCCTGAAATACACCACTACATTTAATCAAAGACTTGAGGTTGTACCTGCAAGTGCTCTTTTTATACTGTGTTTAGAGACTAATAAAGATTAACAAAGCCTAATACAGTTACATTTCCATTTTGACTGATGACTACTAATTTCTGTAGCTAATGTTCTGCTGTATTATGAGAACAGTTGTAAAAGATGGCCCTGCATTGTTTGCTCTGCTCACCCGAAAATTTATTTTGCATGCAGACATTTGTTGTGTTCCACACAATCAGGAGCAGCTCCTCAGCACAGATAGATTGTATTCATTAAATCAGAGGAGATGAGAGTAAGGGGCTCTCATAGAATTCTTTTATGGTCCAATTACTTTTACTAAAAGTGAAGAGTTTTCTGTGAATTCTTCAGATACTCATTTTAAGACTTAAGGACAAGGTATTTAAGATGTGAGAAAGATAAAGTAGAAATCATAGGATGCTAATGTAGTGGAAGGACTTAGGTGGCAAACATACTAACAAGGAGAATGTGCAATAAATAGAGAATCAAATCCATCCAACCTGCTGGTTCACAGCTTCCGTCTAAAGCTTTTAACCTCTGTCTGCTACACTTGGCTGCTTTCCCTTAGAAATTTCAATTGCAGGAAGAGACCTGCACACACTCTGCTCCACCTGTGCCGGAGGACACAGTGGGACATTCCCATTCAGTCTGGTTTGGTGACATTGCTGAGTGGAGTACAAGTGATTTCCAGGTATACCTTGGCTAGCTGTATACAACTGTATCTGGCACCTGCTCATACACATGACTGCAGCCAGACAGCAGGCAGAAGAAGGTCAAAACACGAGGTGGAACACACTGTAGCTGTCTAATGAGTTCATGACACATAAAATGCTTCATTGCATCTTTTGTTCAGAGATTTCCAGGTAGTTTGGAAAAGTATTTAAAACAATACACCTACAGGTAGGTTCAGCTGGGAGGTTTTCAAATCATACAAAGTAGCTGCATCATTGACTCTCAACACAGACTGATACAGTTGGGGCTGCTGGTTTAGTTTCTTGAAAATAAGGCTCCATATTCAGGTGATTTAAACCTCCATTTTTGAAAGCATTGTTTGGGGTTTTTTTTCAGACTGTCTCTGGGTTTCAAGGCCTATCTATAAAGTTTAGTTCTTTTTCAAATAAATGCCAGAATGAGGTGAGAACTGGTGAAGGGTTACAATAATTTTATCAGGCATAAATACTCTGCACACCCTAAAAGCAAGTTTCAAGTATTTCCTCTTCCGTGTAGCTCAAAGTATATCAGTTGCTCATCAGTGCTTTTCCTGGGGAGCAGCAAAATGAGAAATTCTTCTTCATACGTATTTTGTCTGTCTATATAAAATGCAGCCAGTCACCAGGCTGTTTCCTTCCTCTTGTTTTTCTCTTAAATCTCTCTCTTTGTCTGTTGCTCATGTTATTGTAGCCGTGAAAGTCAATGGCTGTGAAAGGCGAGGTTTGGAGGGAGAGACAGTATTTTTCATCTGCAAAAAAAACCCAAGCAGGCAAGCTGCTAGGCACTTAAATCCTTTTTCAAGTCTGAAATGTTTACTGTACAATAGAAAATGGAATTTTTGTTGCCAGGGTTATATTTTGAAGATTTTTCCTTGGTTGCCCTTGAGGATCAAGCCTTGTGAATCAGTTGTAGAGTGGTTTCATAATAAATGATTGCTCTGTGTGGGAAGGATGTCACAATCTGTGGTTGTTTGGTTTTTCACAGGGAGCATCAGTGACCTTTGACTTCAATGGGAGTAACAATCAACTGGTTCCTAACTGAGACCAGTTTTCTAGAGTGCCTGAGGCAGTGATTTTGAGTCTCAGAGACTCTCCTCTGCTTTCCAAATGTTGTATCATTATGGCATGTGACCCATTTATTGAACTTTTGTAGCCCAATTCAGTTTTCAGTCCACACTGTAATGAGAAGGCTGTGATTATGATCACCTTCTTGCCACTGAGGGGTGTGATTTGTCTGCTGAGAGTTTAATCATCATTTCTCTCAGGAACCCACCACTTGCAGCAGAAGGTGA
Source organism: Coracopsis vasa (assembly GCA_026283785.1). Lineage (NCBI taxonomy): Eukaryota > Metazoa > Chordata > Aves > Psittaciformes > Psittacidae > Coracopsis > Coracopsis vasa. The sequence continues at coordinate 16,900 of JANHGB010033817.1, forward strand.
TCACAGGATCACTGAATAGTTTTGGTTGGAAGGGACCTTAAAGACCATCTAATTCCAACCCTCTGCAATGTTCAGGGACACCTTCCCTTTCACCAGGTTGCTCAAAGCCCTTGAGAATCATAGAATTATAGAATGGTTTGGGTTGAAAAGTTCCTTAAATGTTTAGCATAGCTGCTAATATTAAAAAAGGGCAATGAAATCACTCTGCTGTTTTCAGTGGGGGGATGAGAAACATCTATCTTGAATGTTACAAGAAAAAGAATTACCTCAGCATGTGATTTCATGTGTGAATCTGTGGTAACAGCAAGATGGAATGTGATCTCTTGAGATTGTATCATTCTCCAAAATGAGGCAAAAAGGGCAAAATAACCTTTGGAGGGGTGTGAGTAATGGCTTTGTAACACCTAATGTATTCCATTTTTCTGTTAGCCTTTGGTATATGTGTTATTTTTCTCCCTTTTTGGGAAGGGGAAATAACCACATGCCAGAATGTGATTGAATAAAACCTGTCATTCATGTTGCAGCGGGTTATGAAAATATCCTGGAAAGCCTAAAATAGTCCAGAGAGACTGAGAAAAACTGTGTGTATGGCTTCAAAGTCACATTAAAGGTCAATGGGGTCACTCATTTTGATTTCACTCAGATCTACAGTGAATGTAAAGCCCTGAAACCAGAGTGATAGGTGCTAGATTAGGATCAGATGGGTCCCCACTTCTCCAGGGAGGGCCACCCCCCTGCCTCTCCCTGCTGGCTGAAGAGAAAACTATAAAAACTGTGTTTAAATTGACTCTTTACTTATTTTGATTATCAGGAATTCTTTGGGAGAAGTCACACCTCATCCCAAGAAAAGAGGAGTTTCCAGCAGGACTGTGCAGGGTGAGATCCCTGCAGAATCCTCAGTGTAAAAGAATTATCGAGGCAGTACTGTGGATATCACCATGCCTTTTCTCCTGTGCTTGAAAAGAAAGAAGTCACCTGTGCCTTTAGGCAGGAGTATCTTTCAGAAACACCCCACTCTCGCCCAGCAGAACTATCAGGCCTTGCTGGAGACGTGCTTGAAGAACAATCACCTGTTCACAGATGACACCTTCCCTGCTCACATCAGCTCTATTGGAACTGGAGCACTGCTGAAGAAACTGCCTCAAAATTTACAGTGGAAAAGGCCACATGTAAGTGAATTTCAGTGAATACTGCAGTGTGAGAGGATGATCACAGCTGGTAGCCAGGAAATAGTTTTAACATTGATCAGACTATTCTTAGACTTTAATTTAGGTGTGCTTTAATGCCTCTAGAGATTACACATATTCTATCAGCTGTCATTTTGTAAGCTGCGCTATGCAGAGTTTCATAATTGCCTTTGAAGCATTTATTGCCCAAAATCATAACCAGGCTCACTGAGTTTATACCCAGTAATGCTCAGAGCAGGCAGGGAGAACAGGCAAAGGGAGCAAGGGGAGCTGGTGTCCATAGAGCTCACAACTCTGGTGATCCCACCATGATTCCATGATGGCAGTTCTTATGGTGATGGTCCCTCTCCACAAAATCCAAGATCTTGACCTTTTAGAAAATTTCTGAGTTTTGAGACGGTTCTTAGCCTTTGAGCCCTCTCCCATGGACCACATACCCTTGAGTATGTGGAGTCTGCTTTTTTCACATGCAGCAGCAGGTGCCTTATCCTCTTGCTGGGCTGTTTTTTTCCTGCTTAACTGTTTAGTCTGTTCTGCTTAGAACAGTCTTTTCCCAGCTTTCAAGGTTTGGCTTGTACTGATACCAGTAATCAACCATTATTCGGTAAGTTGTTTTTAGTTCTGGGACCTGTTTTCTACTGTGCACGTATTTCCAAGGCCTTTGATGATATCCTATGCTTAAACTGTACCTCAAAATACGAGGCACCTTGTTGTATGGGCTGATCACAGAGCACATTCTCATAACAAATGGATAGATACCAAGACTAGGAGGCCAGGGCAGGGGCCTGGCACAGTTAGATAAGGCCTGTTACTAGCAAGGGTAGTTCTGTTCTTACTGAGCCACTGAGCAACGTATTGACAATCAGAACTTCCTGAAAGCAAGATATAGATTTATCTGAGAGTTTCAGTTCTCATGTTACCATGTCTGTAACGGAATTCAGCCAGGTAATAGCAGATAGCATCTCCTACCTAAGATATTTTCTAGCTGTGATATTTTGTCAGATTTAACCAATTTCTTAGAAGGGCTGAGTTTCTGCAAAAGTCATGAAAATCACCAGGAAAGTAGAGGCACCTTTGCAAAGTGAGCAGGAGAGTTTGGAAATAGCAGGCCTGGTTCTCAGAGTTTCTTATGTTATTAATCTCACAGATGGTTTGTGTTAAGTCAGAATCTGCATGCAGAGGAAGAGTGCAGTCCTCAGGGGCCTGAGCTGGGTTGTGCTGGGCCCTGTGGCTGAGGCAGCTAAATCAGCATAGAGGTATTTGGGAAGGAAAGGTCAACATGAGTTCTGACCTCTACAAGGCCCTTCAGGTGTAGATACCACCCCAGAGATACTGGAATGGACTTGAAAGCTCCCCTGTCTCTTAGTCTACCATTCTGCTGCTCTAAATTGCCTTGTGAAGAAGGCTGCCGTTTGCCTTGAATACCAAACATGGCCCAGCAAAGGCTTTTTGAGGATGGATGCTGTGCATCCTTCAGTCCCTGTGCTGCAGAGGAAACACTGAGATTCTGCCATTCAGCCTACAGGCTTGTAGCTTGCTGCCTCTATGACTGATGATCTGCAAACTGAACACTCAAATTCACCAAGGATGGGGGTTGGTGTCTAATTACTGTAACTGCCTTCTGAGGATTTGCTGTTTCTCTGCTACTGCCTGAAGGGGAAGCCAACAGTGTGAAAATTAGATTGAGCAATTTGTGGGTCATTCGAGTGAAACATAAGTTTGACACTTGGGTTATTAATTTAACCCCAGAGGCACTTGTGAGAGGGGAAAAATATAACGACATAATTTCCCTCTGAACAATTATTCATTGACCTACTCTTGTCACAGCAACAGGAACTTCTGTAGCAGCCATCAGTTAGTCTGTAGCTCGATTGCCAGTTGTGGAGGCATCAGCCAGGCTACCTGAAAGTTTGAACAGTTTTGCTTTGCCATACTTGTCAGCAATTAGGGAGGAGCAGGGCTGGCAGGTCTGCAGGGTTCTCTTCTCAATGCATCTGCACACCCGTGACTTACATTGAAGACCAAATTCAGTGCAGACCAAGCGCAAATGTGTGCCCAGGCTTGTGTCAGGTTAACCAGAGCACTTGATAACACTAGAGTTATACCTGAACCAGAAGAATGTCTGCTGGGACAAAGGGACCACAAGTATTTCGAAAGCTTTGAGCAGGCAGAGGAATGTTTTGTGTCACATATCCATGAGGTTTTTACATCCCAGACTAGGAACTCACTGGATTTCCCATTTGATGAGACTACAGAAAGTCCTTGACTTTAGGCTAACCCAGCTTATGTTACTGACTTGACTCTCTCATATATTTTTGGTTATGTGCTTTCCAGGCTTTGCATAGAAATCCAGTGTTTTATGCTGCAAACAGAAAGCAACTTGATCTCTGCCAAGGACTGGTGGGTAAGGAAGCTCTTCTATATAAATATCTAAGAATTTTTATACAGGATAACATTTTCCCTGGAAATTTGACTGTATAAAACTTGGCATAGAAATAGAAGGTGTACATATCCTTCTATCTTCACTTGACATGGTGTGGATGAAACAAACATTAAGCTGGGATAGACTCAGTAAAAAACCTGTCAAACTTTAAGGCAGGATTTGAGGCTGAAGATGTCTCCACCAGCTGGAATCACCACTCTGTGTGCGTGTTAATGCTGCAATAGGAAGTGATCCTGTGCTCTTACTGGTCTGGAATGTTGTTGCTTGACCATTGCACAGAGACCACAGAAGCAGGCAAATCTGAAACTTTTGCTATCTTTGTACTGAAGGCTCAGTGTGATTGTGTTCTCTTCCCAGTTTTGCATTTAGGAAAGTAAATGCTATGCTCATGTTACCTGAAATGAAAGGATATATTGTCATCTGCAAAACAGGTATAGCAGGACTAAATTAATGTTGAAGTGCTTAAGCCCTTAAGCGCACAGTCTGATAAATACAGTCTTGTGTGTGAGATCCATTGGAAATTATTTTTCACTTCTGAAAAGTTAATGTTTCTAAGAAAAATGGAAATTTTTAAATAGTGTGCCTTTATAGAGAACAGAGAAACAACCCCAAACACACAATGTCCGTAAAACCCCAGAATATTTCCACTGACAGCTATTTCTTGTTAGATTTCTGATTTAACCAAAGAGTATCCAAATAAAAAGATCATGAGGGAACAATTATAAACCATAGTTTGGTTAAGTAAAGCACACATCTGGATCATCTCATTTTCTGGGTACAATGTGTTATGATTGTATGGACAGTTGTTATAACTGTAAAGACGTCAGCACAACAGCTCTCCTGCAGGATCTTGGTGGTAGTCCTGAACTTGGCTGACAACACTCACTTTTCAGCCAACTGCATTTGCCTGTTTGTCTTGGCACAGAGAACTGTTGGTTCCTGGCGGCCCTGCAAGCCCTGACGTTCCACCAGGACATCTTTGCTGCAGTCGTGCCACAAAACCAGAGCTTTGAGAGGAAATATGCTGGCATTTTCCACTTCCAGGTACGTCTGCTCCCCCAGAGCACAGGAGGTCTTCACAAATCCTCTGTCATGTTTTGTGTCACACCCTGAGATAATTTGTATGCTGTTTCCCTTGCCCAGGGGCAAGTGGCCAGAGGCTATCCCAGCCTGAAGTGCAGCCCATCACCCCTCCCACAGAGCAGTGCAGTAGATCAACTACAAGCCACTCTGAGGATGTGACTCCGCTTGGGCTTTCTCTCCAGCTATGCCCTACCCATATTTTAATCCAGATAAAAGTCTTACATAGTAGCAACAAGTGGCAGGACTTCAGCACATCTGCTCCAACCTTCTACCGCTTTGCCCAGCTTTCGGTACAACTCTGCTACCCTGCAGTTAGGAATTCCTTCCCCAGAAACCCAACTGTGCCTCATTTCCCTGCTTAGTCCTTTTGCACCTAATAATGTTTTCTCCTCTGGCAGGGTGGGGCTGAGGAGTTGGCTCTGTGGGTGAGTCAGTATGTCCTGCTGACCCAAAGCAGCTTGTCCTGTGCCCATAGCTAAGCTATCTTGCCTTTCTTGTTGTTTCAAGGGGAGGTCCCTTCCAAGGGAAACATCAGCTCATTCTTTTCCCATTCCTTTCTCCTGACAGTTCTGGCATTTTGGTAAATGGGTTGACGTGGTGGTTGATGATCGCCTGCCGGTGAATGAGGCGGGGGAGCTGATCTTTGTTTCCTCAGTCTGTAAGAACGTGTTCTGGGGAGCCCTTCTGGAGAAGGCAGAGAGCCCTCCCTGTAGCTTTGTGGGTGGAAGAGCATCATCACCACATACAACCTGCTAGTGCCAAAACACAACATGTTGGCGGATGCTTCTGAGGAGCCACTGCCTTTTATCGTTCTGATCACCATAATT
>JANHGB010033817.1:33596-44235 GCA_026283785.1 Coracopsis vasa
ACCTTTTGGAAAAGGTTTATTTAGCAACATACCATGTATTTGGCAAACACAATTTCATAAAAACACATTTGCTCTTTGGCTAGCAATATTTTGACTATTTAAATGTTGAGTAATATTTAGCTGTTACTAAAAACAAGCAATGCTTTTACTTTTTGCCACTTGTGTAAGATTTTGATTTTTGAGAACGGTGTGGCTTCCAGACATACTAGAAATCGCCACGTTTTGTGAAGTGCTGTTCCTTTGCTTCAGGAGGTCCAAGTACACACAGAGGCCACTTCTGCCATTTCTTAATGCATTACCTTGGCATGGCTCCATGATTTGAAAATGGGCTTTTATTTGGAAGAGTGACATTTAAAAAAACATCCTCCAAAGAAACAAATGTCACAGTTCCTAAAAAATCTGTAAACTTTAGTATAACAAGGAGGAGAGGAAGTTTCTGCTTTGAAAAAGTTTGGGAAGGAAGTATTCCAAACTTTCCATCTTTTTTTTTGTTTGTAAATGATAAAAGGGAAATATTTGAAGCAGGTCTCTTGACAGTGTGCTTGATGGGACAGATGGCACCAGGGCTGAAAGGTTAACAGCCTGGATCCTCACTCAGCATAAATCTGCACTGCTATATTGATCTGTGCAGAGCCCTGAGAACTTAGCCCAGAGCAGACTGCAGCCCTTGCAGGCTGAGAATCTTGTCATATTCAAAGGGAGTCTTTTCTATTGATCTTCACAGTGGCTGGAGTGGGGCCAAAAAAGCAGAGAATGAAGATGGGACATGCTGGGAAAACAAAAGAGGGAGAAAAGTGATTTAATACTTTATATAAAAAAAACTTAAAATTCTCTTCTATATCACAGAATCCTGAAATAAATGCTGTTCAGCTCCAGAGGATCCTGAATAATATATCTTGGAGAAGTAAGTGCTGAAAAAGAATGTTTCTGTGAAATAAACCCTCTTAGAGAAGAGCCTCAGCTACTCTGTCTGTTTCTTGAATTTTGGGAAGAGAAACTGGCTTCAGTCTGACTGAACTGACTCTTCTGATGCCATGTTTGATTTCCAGAGAGAAAGGATTTGCTGGGGTGTGAGTTGATGTGGTAGAAGTTTTCTAGGTGAAGCTAATCTAGTTTGAATTTCAACAACTGAGAGAGTGAGGGGGAAGAGCAAACGTAGATGTTGTGTGTGGATGCCAACTCTGAATTGGACTTCCAAGCCCAGCTTAACCTCAGCCTTGATTCTGAATTATCATATTTCACCCTGTGCCACTGCCACAGTCTTGGAAGCACCACTGCTACAAGGTGCAGGAAGTTAGCTTGGTCTGTAGGCAGTTATGCAGTGGAAGGGGGACTTGCCCGTACCTTGATGTGCCTGATTCATGCCTGCTATTCTTACCTACTCTTCCCTACTATGCATGCATAGGGCTGTTTTCTTGCTCTGTTTGTGTTTGGGAGGCAGGATGGAGGTGCAGGTAGCCTGCATAACTTACACTTGTGAGAAGCAGGTGAGCCCTGAGGTTATCTCTCTTGCAAAGACTCTGACATCCACTATGCCAGTGGCAGCCTAGAGTATTCCATAAACTCATAATTTGGTCCCTGGTTATAAGTAAAGCTACCTGGCAGCAGCAAGGTATTGCAGGGGCTGTTTTCTCTGAAAAGTGATAACAAAGTTACAGATATAATGATGAATCCAATTTTCCTTCCCAGTTTCTTCACTGATAACAACCAATGTGCAACAGAAAATACACCATCTAGCCGTTATAGACAACAAAGAAGAAAAATAAAAGACTCATGTGATGCCTTTTCCACTTAAGCTGAATTTGACATTGCTCCCTTTTCCAAAAAGGTGGACAAAGATAGCTCTTCTGTCTTTGCAAAGTGACCCACCAGGCACTGTCTTATCTGTGAGAAGACTATGTTAAACAGAGTCTTCATTTTTCATAAGTGATCAATATGAAGGCATTAATTTAAAAACCTTACAGTACTTGATTCATACTTACTAAACAGGGCTATTACAAGATTAAAACATCTTCACTTTCTGCAGAGAAGGGGTTGGTGAGTTATGATCCTGTCCCTTGCTCAGTGGAAGTCCACAGACAATCTATAATCATGATTTGCAGTGAGATTAGAGTCTATTTCTGTTACTCTTCATGTAACTTATGTATGAACTGGGAATGCTAAGCTTTGGTGCAGCATCATGTTTTCAGTGATGCCTGTACTTTTAATTATATTAGCAAAGCTGGCAGTGTGTCTGTGAAAGAGAGAGATGGAGGTGATTAGCACAAGGGTTTCAATCTGCAGTGCTGCTTCCCAAAACTCTTCAGGTCAAGCGACTTTGCTCAAGGTCATGCAGTAAATTCTGTTTGGGATTACAGCTTTGGATGTCCTTTTCCTTCCATTTTCTCTAATAGCTGGAGATAGTGGACCATATTTCATTCTGTATTACATGCCTGCAGGGAGCTCATATTGGATTTTCTGCGACTAGTAGAATCTATCCTGTAGCCTCATATTTTTATCATCATAAATGATACATCTTCTCAAGTGGGTGTAAAGTTTCACAAAGGCTTTGGGGCCTGAGCCCTCTCAAGTGAGAGGGAATTTTGTCAGAGTCCGTTTTTCTGAGAGATGTTCAATGACTCTTCAAAACAATTTTTCTTTCTTCTTTCTCTCCAGAGTTCCAGAGTTTTCACCTGAGTTTCAGTCTGGATGCTTGCCAGGGTATCTTGGCGCTCCTGGATGTATCCTTGGCATGAGTGATGTTTCTCTGGAGCATTATTTATTATGGCAGACTGGGTGTTACTGTGATTTCTTTACCACCAGGACACAGCCCTTGTACTTCTCACCCTTCATAATAACAGTTCAGCTGTAACAGAATGGAATTGGTTTGGGAAAGGGTTGATTCCTGCTGCCTCTGAAATCAGCAGCCAGTGTCTGAAGGGTGCTGGAAAGGGATTCTTCGTCAGAGACTGTAGTGATAGGACAAGGGGTAATGGTTCAAACTTAAACAGGGGAAGTTTAGGTTAAATATAAGGAAGAAGCCCTTTACTGTGAGTGTGGTGAGGCCCTGGAACAGGTTGCCCAAGGAAGTTGTGAATGCTCCATCCCTGGCAGTGTTCAAAGCCAGGCTGGATGTAGTCTTGGGTGACATGGTTTGGTGTGTGGTATCACTGCCCATGGCAGGGGGGGTGGAACTAGATGATCTTAAGGTCCTTTCCAACCCAAACCATTCTATGATTATGTGACTTTAGTGGGGGGTTGGATCAAGCCTATAGATAGGCCTTATGGGTTAAAAAATCATTATCCTCATGTTATAATTGTGTGAATGTTAGGGTGTCTATGAGGTTTTGGTTTGTTTGGGGTTTTTTATGTAAAGGATGTTCTCTGATATTTAGGTGGGATGTTCTGACCTTAATTCTCCGACAAAGCTGAACACCTCTGGCACGCTGAGTGTCCAGGAATTCAGAGTCCTGTGGAAAAGGCTGCTTTTCTATTTGGTATAACAGTAATTTCTGTGGCCCCTTTCTATATCTCCCTGCTCACAGTCCCTTTGGTGTCATCTGTTGTTTTGGGGAGTTTGTTTTGTTTAAAAATACTCCCCCCACCAGGAAGTGTTCCAGAAAAGAGATACTAGCAGATCAGGAAAGCTTGACCTTGTGGAACTGCATGCAGCTGTACAGGAGACAGGTGAGCCCACAGCACACCTTGGCAAGTCTCATCCTCTTCCTCAGAAAGGCTAGAAAAAGCCTAGGGCTGGGAAACATCTTGAGAATTGTAGGTAGAGCCCAGGAAGAGGGGAAAACACCATAGGCTGCATGGTTTTAGCTATCTCTGCTCCTCTCTTTAGCTGGGTAAACTCATCTGAAACTTACTTTGCTGTGGGATGGGCTACTTAATCTTTGCCCCAGTGTGGTCTCATATGGATAGTTCTCTGAAACAGAAGTGTCTGCCTATTTTAGACCCAGTTTTTAAATCCCTTCCTGTTCATTGCTAATTTAATTTTAAAGGACTGTGTGGGGTTGTGTGGATACAGGAGGCCAGATCTAGCTCATATTAAATTGCTACCTCTGCTGAAGCTGACAGCTCAGGGATTGAACCTGTAAGTGTGGGACTTGCACGGAGGCAATGCTGGTGCCTGACTTCATTAATATAATGTCTGAAGCTTGATCTAGAAATGGAGGACAATACATATGGATCCAAATACTGGACTAAGCTCTGTTGCTCTTGCTGGGCTTTGAGTGAGGGCTGATGCTCAGTCTTGTAGCTTCAATGAATGTGTACAGATTAAATATCGCTCTTCTTTTTAGTGAGTGGTTCACCCAGTTCATCTGAGTCAGTGCAAACACAGTGAGAAATCCAGGGAGACCTCTGGTGAAGCAGACTAAAATCCCAGGCCATGAATAGAAAATACTTCTATTCCTTGCAAATGCTGCTTGACATTGGGACTGATGCTTTCTTATGAGCTTCCTCTGTATTTTCTTTTTCATCTTCTTTCTTATCCTTTTGTGGAGTATTGCTCTTAAACACAGCTGCTGATACTCCCTCATACCTCTTGAGCAAAGGGTGCCCATGGGTATTTTATTTCAACTCTGGCCAACTGCCTCTGTGGGGGGATCAGATCTGAGCCCTTTCAGATTTGGAGGAGATGTAATTTCTGTGTAATGGCCTGTTTTGGGCTGGTTGATATTTGACTATTGTAGGGGAGGTCTGCAAAAACAAGTTGTTGGAGAAGGACTGAAGACCTCTCAGCTGTGCACCCATACAGCTGTGTGCATACCCAGAGCTGTGCACATTTGTAGAATCATAGGTTGCTTTGGGCTGGAATGGACCTTAAAGATCATCATTCAGCTGTGTACAGCTGAGAATTGCTATCTCATTCTGTTCTCACTCCCCCTTCTTTTTTTTTTTCCCCTTTTATGAAGGTATTTCCCTCGGCAATGAAGTCTGTAATTTGATGGCAATCAGATATGGTGACCCTGACTTAAAGATCCGCTTTGAGAGCTTTGTGTGCTTCATGCTTCGAGTGGAGATCATGGGAGGTGAGGTTGGTGTTACGTGGTTGGCCAGGCAAGCCAGGCTGCCCAGCTAAGCCCTGGCTGTTCTGGCACTCCTCCAGCTGGCAGTGGCAAGGTCAAAATAAGGACTGGATTTCTGAATAGACCAAGAGCAAGCAATTAAAAGCAAGGGACAGATATAGAGAAAATCAAGCACTCTCTCCTTTATCTTTCCACTAGTCACTTTCTACAGACAGCCAGGCCGTACATATCAAAGTGGTTTAGTTCCCTGCAGGTTTGCACCAGCCTTCTGTAGGAGGAGGTAGGCGAATTACAGATGGAGACTCCTCATTCTCCAGGAAGAATAGAGCCTTGGAATATACCTGTGGTAGGACTGCAGTTATGATGAGACAGCTGTTATTCAGTCTGTGTAGTCATGTTGTAGACATGTCTCAGCACTGTAGAGAATGAGGTTTGGGCCACATGCTATTCAAGGTCTAACAGTTAAATGGACAGACAGTAACATGCCTGACTTTATTCAGCTGCTCTCTGTGTCCCAGCCTTCTGGGTTGTTCAAGTGACAGACCAGAGAAGCTCACATACACTCCTGAATAGCTTCTGAACTATGCCTTTGAGGCTTTTCCTGAAACAGAGAGTCTTGGCTGGTGTTGATCTCTTGGATATCAAGTTAATGCTCCTCATTTATTTCTTTTGCAGAGGCCTTTCGCAACTTAACACAAGATGGCAAAGGGATTTATCTCCAGGAATCCGAGGTAAAGCCTGTTCCCAGACTGTCAAATGCAGAATTCTTTATGGCAAGTGGTGCAGTGCATGTTTTATGTTGTAGCATTAAGAAAAGGTATCTTTACCTAATCTCTTACAGATGTGGTTAGAAACAAGGAGCTTCAGGCTTCCAAGTCTTCTGCCTTATTCTGGTTTCTGCTCCTTCTGGAGACAGTTCTCTAATGCCCCATAGTCCAGTTCACTTGTGAATATTGCAGAGATCTCATAGAGATCAATGAGTTCAATCCCCTTTTCCCATTATTTTACAGTGGATGATGATGACACTGTATTCCTGAAGCAATGCTGTAGACGAGGGGACGACTAGGCCTGTACCAGGATGAGGAAGGCTGCTTTGCATCAACTTCCTGTGCACTCTGGCTCAGCCCTGCAGTTTACCATTTATGAAGAGTCTTCCCCTCAAGCAGACTTGACTCAATAACCACAGACTTGATGAACTGGAGTTTTGCTAATTATTGTATTTATTTTGAGTTCTATTTCACTTCAGACAACCCATCTGAGAAAAGGCTGCTGGATGCCAGCCACTGTGAGTGCACAGTGTGACACGATGGAGCATAGTGGCTGAGTTGCTGTGCTTGGTGCTGTGGTTCTTGAACCTGGGAGAGAAACAGCTCCTGCTCCGACTGGCTTGTCACCTAATAGAGGAAATCCCAGTTCTGCAGCTGCTAAGTCCATGGTGGAGGGCAGGAGTCTGTGTGCTTGTGAGGAAGAAGGGGTGGGGACGCTTTGAATGAATGCTCTTCCCTAACCGTGACTTGAAAAAGGGATTTGAAGCATTCAAACCATCTCTTTTGCCTTTAGAAGTCAGCATAGTTCTATTGAAGTGAAACTAAGTTGATTTGACCAAGCGATGAGCCAGGACTCCAGCTCTTTGTTGTAGATGGAGGCTGTGATGTTTGCATATTTATTTCAGAAAGGCAGTGTGTTCTCTGTGCAGATTGAAAAGTACAGTACAGTGAGAAGTAAACTGATTCCATATTGTCTTTAAGTCACTGGAGATTGGTAGGGAGTAGATGTTCTCTGTAGCATGATGCAGGAGCAGTCTGGTAAAACATTTGGATATTTGTCAGTTACTTTTTGTAAAGCAGAATGAGAGAGTGTGAGTGTGTGTGTGTGTGTTTGCACGTGTATGTGTACTTTTAAATGATACAGCCACATGTAGGTTATAGCTAATTAAATAGTGGAAACTGGCTGTGTAGCTGTGAACAGCATTAGAGACCATGTAAGTAGGACTATTCACATCAAACTCCATGCTGGAGTTGCCTGATGCAACTGTCTAGGGGATGCTTTTTCACTTTCTTACCATTTATTTATCTTTGCTGGAAATTTCCACACTGAGTGCCTATTACAGGGTTTTTTTCCCTTTGTTCCTGCAGACAGCACTATTGTGGCTCTTTTCCAGAGCACAGCTTAGTCTGGGCGCTGAATGAAACAGAGCTCCAATGGAAATGAACATATAATGAAAGACCATATTCTAATGCCTTTGTAGGAAGGAGTTACATTAAGCTTGCATAGACAGCTTTCCCTCTGGCCTTTTGTGACTTTTAAGGTGCTTAATCTCATAAATATCCTTTGAGAGTGTGTATGAGATTCAGGAGTGAGGTGGACTGTGGATAAGAATGTAAACACAAGCAAAAGGCTGAGCTCAGGTATGTGCTTACTGCTGCACTGAAGCCTGTGCAACAGCATAAGCATATTTAGACAGGAACCCCATTGCGTGTAAGTGTTCCTAGTCGGGAGGCATTAAACAGTAAAAACAACAGTGTGCACTTTATTCCCCAGAACAGTCTGTTTCTAAACAGTATCATTCTCATTCTGGTTTTATGAGAAAACTGTTAGAACCAGATAAATAGATAACTGTGTTTGGACTTGTTTATTACAGATGATATATCTATCGTCTATTGTGTTTGGCCTGATGTGGTGTCACTGGAGCCAAAGGATTCAGATCTGGGAAACAGAGCAGATTGGAGGGAGCAGGGACACCCGGAGCCCTTGAGCAGCGGTGTCATGGTGCTGCTGTCCTGCTGGGCTGCTGAAGAGGCTCAGTTAGCAGCTCCCGTCAAAAAGCACATGCCTGCTCCCAACTGTCATGCCTCTGTTGCCTTTTGTGGCTCGCAGCTGAACACGGTGGTGCAAGCTAAATTAGCCTGATTTAATTTGCACTCAACTCAGTGGGGGATGTTATAAACACTGATTTACTGTGTGCAGGAGCAGCACTGGAGGAACCAGAAAGGTTGATTGAGGGAGCGTAGGTCTTGCGTTTCAGCACACGCCAAAAAAGATGGTCCCTGGCACCCACGGGGATGGCCAGGGGGTTCTCTGTGAGTGCAGAGTGTTCACAGCAGGACTCTGTTGGATGTGAAGGGATGAAAACCTGTCAGTCTCATCTGGGTTTGTTGCACAATGTGTGTAATCAGCTGAGCAAGAATCATGTAAGGCTAGGAGTAGCTCTGCCACAGGCTGTGAGCAAAACTGTGGTGCAGGACACCCAGTTTCAAATTGCAGTTCATTAATAATGTTGTACATATTTTTTTTCCTAAATCAGATTTTGGAGTTATTTACTTCACACCTCTTTAATGCAGAGCAATGTAATTGCAGGCAGATTATTTTGCTATTGATTACTTGATCCAGGAAAGAAACAGAATTCATCCATGCCATGAATCACTAAGCATTTGCAGCAATAAACTTTATTGAGCCATGTGACTTGCTGTTACAGAATTGTAAAGAATGCTTTACTGGAATGATCAGACCAAACTGTGTACAATTCAAACTGAATTATCTGGCTCACAATAAAATGGTTTTGGCAAGGGCCCCTACTCGGACACTGTGAGGCTTTTATATTGCTATCAGAATAACGTTTTCTGGGCAATTCTGAAGATATATTGCTCCTCATTTACAATGTGCATTGTGGAAAAAATGGTCTAAAAGGCTGCTGAAGGATGCATTTGCTTGTATCCACAGTGTTTATAGAGATGCTGAGCTTTGCAGTGGGTGGTATTGCTCTAGGAGAAATGAAAGAGAAGTGGGGCTGCAGCTTGAGACTAGTGTTCCTAATAAAGGTCCTTTTTGGAAAAGTCAGGTGCAAATAACAAGAACAGTAAATAATGGCTCAAATGAGAAGGGGAGCTGGATGATGAGGTATACTGTAACAGTAAGACTGAGGTGAAATTGAAAGGATCTAATCAAACCTTTGCAAACAAAATGTTCAGCTAGAGCTTATTGCCACAAGATATACACACACACACAACTGGAATTATTTCATTTTTCCTGCACAGAGTTGGTGCACATGTTTAGTTTGCAGTCAGGGTACAGCAGGTACCTGTCAGCCTCACTGTGTGCATTCTGCATGGTCAGGGTTTCTGTCCAGATGGCAATAGGACAGGCTCTACTGTCAAGCTTCACAGGATTCAAAAAGAGTCTAAGACTTAAAGGAATGACAAGCATGGCTGGAGTGCTCATGGCCGCAGGTAAGAGCTGTGTCAGAGACCTGACATCTGGCTTCAGGTAAAAAGGGAAGAGCTGTCCCCTGAGTACAAATTACCCCAAGACAAGTCATCCAAATCAAGATGATGGGGTTCTTGCCCTTGGACAGGTAGGGATGACCACCTTTGGAGAGATACCAATCTGGTCCAGGTTTCAGACGAGCATTTCTGCCTATCTGTATATTTCTTTCTGGGCAGTCAATTAAAATTTGAAGGTCTACATGCTGTTGGGACACTGAAGTATAGTTCTCTGCCTGAAGTCATATCTCTTCACCAATTTTACAGTGGGGCCAGCAAGACTCCTGCCTTACCTAAGAGCACATTCCAGTTCTTTGCAGGGAGGTGTTACATTCATATTAGTGGCTACTGCACAAACTAGCATCAGGGCTGGCCAAGCTATGCCAGTGGACTTTGACCATGCCAGGAGATTCTCTGTGTAGAATGAATAATGTTGCTTTGTTTTTAATTATTAAGCAGTACGTGTGATCCTAACTCCATGACCCAGAAAAAGGACCTCTAAGGGGCAAGTTTTCAGTACACTGGAGCCATAAAAATGAGGACTTTAAAGCTTCTGGAAGGAAAAGCCTGTTTCCCAGGGCAGGCAGTGTCCAGAGGCTGACCACTGAGCAGAGTGGATGCAAGGTGTCCCAGTGGCACAGACCTTTGCACAGGGCAGTGGGGGGAATCAACAGACAGCATGGGAATATGGAGTTAAAACCACTGCCAAATCCAAATGTCCACCAAAGAGTCCTTGCTCACCTCCTTTCTGGTCCTGTAACCCACCAGGAGACTCAATTTGAATCAATGGAATTTCAAAATTTGGAGACCTTAAGTGTTTCTATTTCCTTTGTGAGCTTTTCAGGCCAATGTTTCAAGCTTTCTGCCCCAACACAGAGGGCTATGGACACTTCTCTCCCAGTGTTAGTCCTGCTGGACTCTGGCTGAATGCAACCCTGTGCTCCAGTGTGGAAGAGTGAAAAGTTGGAGTTTCACACAGTTATGATTTTTACATCTAGATTCAGAAAAGTTAAGGGCGAAAATCCCTTTTGTTACTATTTACAGTGCCACAGAGTTGAGGGGAGGAAGATCAGGTCCCCAGGGTGCTGGCTGCTGTGTGACCTGCAAGCAGGACTTGCCACGTGCCATTTGCTTGGAAAAAGAAGTATTTCTCGCAGTGACCAGCAGGTTGAGGGCCTTTTTACAAGGGCATGTAGGGATAGGACAAGGGGGAATGGCTTTAAACTGACAGAGGGGAGATTTAAGTTAGACTTTAGGAAGAAGTTCTTCCCTGTGAGGGTGCTGAGATGCTGGCACAGGTTGCCCAGAGAAGCTGTGGCTGCCCCATCCCTGGCAGTGTTCAAGGCCAGGTTGGATGGGGCTTGG
>JANHGB010033820.1:0-28271 GCA_026283785.1 Coracopsis vasa
TTATAAAAGGAATAAAACTCAGTTTCAGTCACATAACTTACACGAAAATTTCATTGGCAAAGCTGTACTGTCAATGTCTCCACTGTATAAGCTTCATCTCATTTCAATTACTCTGCAGTGCCGTCCAAATTAAAGTTCACGGTTGCCCATCTGTGGGTATCTAATTTAACTGACTCATGTAAATAAAGTTTCAAGTGAAAGTGATAATTAAATAAAATATTTTTTCCTTTAGCATAACTTATTTGCTATGTTTAAGGTTTCCTTATTTTATGTTTAATTTAGCCAGAGCATGTGGAAAAATTAAACTCTAAGTATCTTTACAGGAAGCGCTGTTGCTAGGCACTCTAAAAGCAAAGGCTTATGCTTTGTAGCTATAAACTACCAAAATATATTTTTAAATGTCATTCAGCATCCTGAAGGCAGTCACAACCGTGCTGACTGAATACCATGCGAAAGACAATGGTAAAGCAAATGGAAGCAAATGGTATAGTCAACTCAGGTATAGGCATGAAAGCTATAATCATTAACAGTACTTGATGGCAGTATTTGTAGTGCAATTTGCTTTTGTGCTTTCACTTTGATAAGTAAGACAAGTATTATAACATATTTAGGAGGAACTATTACTGCTATAAATTGATCAACTTACATTAATTAATTCAATATCCCAGATTTTTTTCACAAGGTCCATCGATGTATAGCCATTAATTAGAAAGGATTTGGTATAGTCACCCAGTTCAATGGAATCCAGCCATTCAGCTACAGATGCGGGGTTGTAGCCATCATGACCAATCTGCTTCATCTGAAAACCAAGAATGAGTAAGAATTACTGATGATATTCATTAAACATCTTTCAGAACAGCAGTTTATGTGTATTAGTTTCCTCACAGAGTTACCTTACTCTTGGATCAGCATTTTTTTAATGATTAGTACAATGTGAAACAATTTTGTGAGCAAAAGCACTAAAACCCCTTTGTTTTCAATGTATCTTTATTTTATAGTGGCTTGCCTTTAAAACCATACAATACTAAGACTGGAGCTGGAGTTCAGTTGTTAGTAGATATCGCAGAATACAGAAGCGAGAGAAGGCAAAAAGGTGAAAGAGAAATAATTAACATCCTGGGTTGACAAAAATGTCAGATTTGCACCTAAGATTTCATAGAAGGGGAAGAAATAATTTTGAGGAATGGGTCTTTTGGTATCACACTGCGAACGAAACATTCTGCTTTGGTTATATTATTGCTAATTTATCTCTCCTACTAGGTTATCTAATATTTTATAATGGTTGAAGACACACTGTATTTTTCCACCCTCAGGGGGAGTTTAAAAAGACTCTTTCCTCTACCTGGTCAATTTTTTATGGAACTTCTGGGAATTTAATATATTTTAGATAGCTCTTTCCGTCTGTAAAGTTGCTTGAGATTGGACAATCGAACCAAGTATTATTGGAATGGAACTGACAGAATGACACACACAGAAGCACACCACATGCATTTATATAGCAACACAGTCACAGGAAGCATAACCACATAAATCTTGCTTTCATAACAAAGAAATACCACTGGCCTCTTATTTTTCTGAAGATCGTTGAGCTACCAAGAAGCAAAAAGCTACATTTCTTCTTTCACAATTGCCTCTCAGTGACACAAGTCAAGATTTTCAAGCTAGCCATTCAAGGTAAAAATGTATAAAGCCTCTACCTGTGCAGCTTGTTATGCCATATTGTTTTTATGAATTTTAAAGTAATTTGCCATAGTGTCAGAGGTAGAACGAAGTAGAAAGAAAATGTGCAATAGCCTCAATTTTCTACAGCATTATATTATATATCATCTTTCTATAGAAGTGTAACTATTGCTAACATGATGATATACTGAAATGGTAAACTGCTACGAAGCTTTAGAGGTTTAGAAACCTTGCGTTTTGCATAGGTTCTCCTGACTACGCAAGGGTGACACTGCATGGTGAGAGACAGTCTCCCATTTCTGCCTGCTTATGTACCTTCCTACTTCCTAAGAAACAAGGGAAGTGTGACAGAAACATAATGCTTTGAGCTTAAGTTCGAAGTGAGTGACAAAGTAATTTAATAAGGAGAGAATTCTGATCTTAATATCTTGCCTGAACTAACTTATTTCCCACAGTATATTTGAAATACAATTTGAATTCAAAGCAGAGAAAAAAAAATTAATATCTGCATCTGAAAGCCATGGTAGTGTTCATTGATCTATCTGCTCAAATGCAGAAAGCCAGCCTGTCATGATCTTGATCTTAGTTTCCTGCAGTATCAGAGAAGAGTGATGCAGGCAGACTTGCCTCATGGATATGACAGTTGACTCTTTGGTCTTTGCTACAGATGTTGGATATAAAATATTAATGGAAGTATTTAAGTGATGTAGTGAAATCATTATCTTAAATCATAAAAGAGAGACAAGAAATCACATAAATTAACAATGGGTATCAGCCTTTCCGGTCACTTCTTTAACATGGGAATTATTAGAAATTCAGAGTTCAGTTTTGCTGTTGAACTTGACATTTTGGAATTTAGTTTCATCCTAATTTATAATTAAATTCTTAGATGTCAAAAGCATGGTAAATTCTTCTTTTATTGTCATTCAGACTTACTTCGAATCTTAGACCGACAATCTAGCAGACTGCAAAAACACTGGGGGATCCCAGGAACTCTGACTCCTGGGAAGCTTATTTCAAGATGTGAAAAAAGGTGTTCTTAAAAAACTGACACTTGAGGAAGAAAAATCTAATACAAGAGAAGACATGAAGAAGAGGTACAGGGAACACATGACTTTTGAAACATATAAGGTATTTTTGTTTCCTTTCTCTAACAAAGAAAAGTGAAGCACCTTTGAAACAACTTTCAACACAGCCAGATGGGGCATGTTATGCAAATTAATTCTTTTTTTTTTATTACTGTTTGATCTGCATGTTTAATAAATCCTGATTTTAACAAGTTGGAGTTTTTCTGGTTTTGGGGTTTTTTTTTGATCTGCTTATTGAGAAACCTCATGCAGTCTGGTCCATAATTCTGGTAAACCATCAGCCTCTATGAAAAGCAAACAGCATGGGAAGTTTCGTCAATTCTCAGTTCCCACTGGTGATCAAAAGGGTTGTTAAAATAGATATCACTCTACTACGGTGTGTTGCAAAAAGCTGCAGGCAAGCAAACACAGGTGAACAATCCAATAAGCAAGAGGCTGAAAACAACTGAAATGTATGCGACAATTTCATTCTCTGGATTTGGTGTCAATAGACAAAACTGTCCCTGGGTCACTCAACAGCCTACATGAAAACACACTGGGCAGCAGCAGGCTCTGCAAGCATTTTCTTTCTTCCTGTCGCTCAAGGCCACATAGGGGATAGTGCCACTGTACAGCCTTGGATCAGACCCATGTGAGAAAAGGCAGTGAGAAGCCTGGCTGGAGCCAGCTCACCTTCTCCAGGAGCTGCATCTGAGCTCTGGTCCACATCCCTGACATTCACCCAAGCTATGCCATTGGTACATCTGTGCCCTGCCATTCACCTTGCTGATCCTCACCCTCCTGAATCGACCTTGTTCCATCCTCATCCCTATGGATTTGCCCTGGGACGTGGCTGTTCATGGTCACTGCTACCATCCCTGCCCCACCACCAGTGCTCCCTGCCTGCCCACTGTCCCCTCTCTGCTCCCAGCACACTTGCCCTGGTAGGACAGGCCCCTCCTGCTGCTTCTACTGCGGAAAGTAAACCTCCAAGCTAGAATATTTGCTCTTGGTTTCAGCACAAAAGCAGTATTTTGTTTTGTCATGAACCAAGACCCACTTTCTTATCTAAAACAGATTTTCTAAAATGTGTCTAATACATGAAAATCAATAAATTTTCAGTATCTGTCCTCTTGTATAGAAAGTTCTGTTCTGTCTGTTAATAACAACAACCAGCTTATTAACTGTCATTCATAGCTGGCTGAATGTTTGCCTTTCAAATATTTATTGACAGACAGATCAGTTATCTAGATGTGACAGTATCATTAATAGCATCTGCTTTTCTTATAAAATGTTATGTAGCTTTGAAAAAACCACTTGGAAATATCTGCCTGGTAGTGCTGCCCCCTTTCTTTATTAGAACTCCAGTTTAGCTGCATCTTATCCCAGTCCTCATTAACAGGTCATGGCTCTTGGACTGCTTGTATTTGCATTCTGTACTGCACCATGATCTTAGAGTCCTTTCACAAATCATGTACACCCTGCCTACTTCCTTGCTGATGCCATTTAGCTGACTGATTTCTTTTTTTGAAAGAAGAAAATCCTCCTATCTACTGACTGTATTTCCATGTATACTATTTCAATCATTTCACACCAGCTACAACGCATGCACCAGTGGTGTCAAACATCTAAGCAGTTATGTGCATACTGTTTGACTCAGAGTAATATAAAACCTTTAAGCTTCAAGCCATGAAAGCCTTTCAAATATTAACTGCTCATAAAAAGGGGCAGTATTGTTCTTCTGCAGACAGTGCTACTTGCTCATTCAGTCATTATTTTTAAAGAACAGTATCAGTGTTAGCTGTTTTACTGCAGATTATTTTAGCATGCCGACTATGGAAAAGGCTAGAAATAAAGCTCATAGGATTTAGAGTAAAAAAAAATATTTAAGAAAATATCATATAAACAAAGCATGGAAGAAGACACAAACCATAGGAGATTTCTCTCCTAGGTCATATTGATCTACCACTGGTATTGCTTCCTTGAAATGAACAGAAAGCAGAAGTCAGAAAGAGCTGTTTCTCATAATAAAATAGTAACGTCAAGTAGCATCCTAGTGGGTTGAGAAATCCTTTACAAGAGACTGGGTGTACATCAGACTTTTTACAGGTGTATCACTGTTATATCTATACAGTATTTATCATTAGGATAGAAGGTACCTGAGTTTTTGCCTCTGAAGGGCAGCCAAACAAAAAGAGCTTCAAAGTAATCACATTCACACTTTTGGGAGCTTTTATGAAACTATCAACTACAAATCTTAGTAATTCTAGCTGATTGCAGTGGAGGAAGCACCAGCTCTTTTTTCTCCTGTTTTCATGAGATATCTAGCATGCATTACGTACTTTACAAACACAATCAGTTGAACTCATGTTGTTGGAAAAGGAGATCATTCCTCCTCTGGAGGGGTGAAAGTAAAAGGCTTGCGAGAGTAAGATTTCTAAAGACCAGAGGGTGTGGATGGCACAGGGCTACCACATGGAGATGGTCCCTGTGCAGAAAGTGAGCCTGCAGTCAGGAACAGAGAGACAGCTCTCACCGGGGATGGGCACAACTCCCTAAAGACCTGAGAAGACTTTGCATTTGCAGCTGCTGGGAAAGGTACTGAGTGAAACCAGGGACCTGCCTGCAAAGATCCAGTGTATGAGGAAAAGCTGTACATAAACCTTTGGGTTTTCTATTCTGTCTACCTTGACATATGTCTAAAAAGTTAACTATTCAAGCCTTGTTCTATTAATGTTTGACTTTCCTTTCTGCTAACCAAAAGCCTTCCATCTTCCTGTGGAACTTACTATAAAAAGGGTTCATTTACTTACTTTCTTACTGTAAAAAGGGTTCATTTCACAGTGCTGCCTAATTCAGGATCCTGCCACAATGGCAAATTTAGACAGGTCCACATCTGGAAGACTGAAAAGACCTTATGACACCACTTGCATCATCTCCTAGTTTGGACACTGTCCTTAGGAATGGAAGTTGTAATGATCTACTTTTTAGCTGTGCTAAATGGAAGAGAATTAATCGCCAGGATTAAATCAGCTTGCTAAACTCTGGGATGTCAAAGCCAATAGCAATATAGCAGTTCAAACATATGATGTGGTCTTTTTCTGTTACATACACAGCATAGTTAATGTGCACATGCACAGTAGTTCTGTTTTCCTAAATGACAGACTTACTATCCTTGCACAAAAGAATGTTACATATGAGTAATAGAGCCAGCATTTTTTTGGAAGCATAGCTTTACTGCTCATGTAACTACTCACAGAGAGCATGTCCTCATAGTCTTTGATACCCTACTTCTTGTCTGGTTCTGCAAAGCACCCAAGAAAGAGGCTGGCTGTCTGCTACAAGATTTCCAAACTTGCTTTGTGCTGAGACCACTCTGTACAGGAAGGAACAAGCTGCATACTTTAAGAATAACTTTGAAGCCAGGAGAAAGCTGCTTTCAGCTAACATCTTTCTTCCATCTGTCAAATGAGAGAATGTGTTCCCATTACACACTGGGAGAAGGAGCCATACACTGAGCATCCCACACAAAAACAATCCTTTTTCTTATCTAAGTTGTCAGATAAGCTAGGATAATTATTTTTCTCAAGTCCTGTACTTGCAGCTTCAGTATCTTTTTGGACATTGTCTCTACCTAAAACCTTCTACCTCTAAAATCATTCTCCAAATATTGATTTCATTCTTTTTAAAAGAAGAAATATTAAATGCAGTACAAACTCTGCTACGAAATTTGCTCTAAGACTGATGTCAGGTATAAAATATTTCCATTTCAAGAATTAACTTTACAAATCAGAGTTCTACTGGAGTGTCATAACCTTATCTAATAATAATAAGCCATAAAGTGCTCTAGTTATTATTAATATGAAACTTGAATAACTTACTTATATTAGTGTGAGAGGAAACTTTGGGCTACTAGCTCTAATCCAACAAAAATAAAAGGTATTTTGAAAATCAGAAATCTAACTGAAAGATTTCAACTCTACCTGTTCCAACCACATCAAATACAGAATGAGCAGGGAAAAGTATTTTGAGAAATCTGGGTAAGCATACCTTTTTATACTGGTTAAACGCTGCATAAGAAACTATAATAATTAAGTCATCTATATTTGGACAGATATGTGGGTTTTTTTCTCATTTAAAACTACTTTAAGCTCTAGAAGGTGGCTCCTAAACAGGCTACTGGTGTTTGAAGTATAGAAATTCATCACTCCTTAGGAAGCCAGCAATTATGAGTAAAAAGACAGTCTTTCTTTTCAGCCACTAAATGCCTGTTGCATTTTCAGACTGCAGAGATGAATATTGATGAGAGGAGACTAACAAAAAGAGCTTTAAAAAAGGAGTATTTTAAAACCTTGACAATAGATTTTTTGCTTGATTTTTACCCTCTAAGCTTATTCAATACTGCCTGAGTATACGGCTTTAAGTAAGCCCTGTTTCAGATGGTTTTTAAAGCACTTAACTTCCACCTCAAAATTTGAGTTAAAAAGTATCACAAGACATGAAACATTAATAGTAAATCTAAAAATATCATCATCAGCAATGTCATTAAGTACTAAACCACAAGGAGTCATCAAGTTTTAAATTAAATGAGGAACAGAAAAGAGGTACCTGTTCAAAACAAACAAACTAAAAGAATTTTTATCTAATGAGATTCAAATTAGTGAAGCTTCAATTATGGCTTGAGATCTTAAAATATTTAGATGGTATGCACTATTTTGAATGCATGATGACAGAGCTGAACTTATCAACAAACAAACAGATATACTGAAATATTTCAAAGTTCCTTGCAGAACGTGACATTTTCTTAAACCTTTAGCAAGCTGTTATGAATGCAGCAAGGGTGGGTTACATCAGATAAAACTTAGCATGACCCCAGTTTTTGGAACCCATGGCTATTCTGACAGCTGTGCCTTCAAAAGAACTCAGTTTTGAATTGGAAATCGTGTATTTTTACTATCTAAGCTCTCTTGTATTGCTGAGTCACTTAAGTGAAGAAATGTGACGCGCAGCTTCAGCGTTTGACTGTGTTTGTTTTGGTGTAACATTCTTGCATCAAAGGCACTAAAAACATGGTCCTTAAGGATTGTTTTTTCTAGCTCAACAGGGAAGCTGCTAAAATCTACCTCTCCCATTATTCAGTCCATGCTTCAAGACATTCTGTCAACTATCTTTGGTTCAGAAGATGTCAATTCTTCCAAGTAACTGCATAATCACCTTGATCTCAGTTGGTTTCCAGAATATCTCTAGATCTTGACTCTGTCCTCCTTTCTCACATAAAGCATATTTTAAAAAGACCTCAGTTTGGAGTTTTATGACAGAATCTGGTCTCAGCACTGTAATACTTTCCAAAAGCAGACAGTATTAACAATGTCTTCATAAACATGCGTTACTTAGTGCAGAGAGCACTAAAATTATCATATATTAACAATCCACTCATTAATTTTTAAAACTTTCAATAAGAATACAAGAAAGCTGATCTCTCTAAGAAGTGTGAAAACCAGAAAAAATCTAAAATCAGTTAAGAGCAGGGATTAAGATTACAAAATTTTGTTTGAATGATAGCATTGCTGAAAAGTTCATAAATTAATAGTTAAACCTTAAATATCTATTTTAAGTAAACAAATGCTACTTTTCTACACCTTACTATTTGTATCATTTAACTCACTTGTCTAACACCATATGTGGAATAGTATTTCCTTTAATAATCTTTGATGTTTCAGTGCAGAGGCTCATGTTGTGGTATATATGGCTTGACTAATGCATCCAGATACAGAAATTGTTCACAACTTCTAATTTTTCCCATACAAAAGAAGCCCTTGTTCTCTTTTACAAGTGATTCATCCAGTAAGCCCTGATGCATCAAAAAGCCTCTTCCAGCAATGTCAAACTCTTGTCTAGACTAAAAAGTCCTTTAATAACTCCTCATTCTCTGCTAGTACTAAATTGCAAGCAGATTAATCTCTATGTACCTCAATTATTCTACACATGCTGCTCCCAGAACATTCCATGCACTTTACACTAGGTTTTATTCCAGTCCTAGTATTTTGTACTAATTATCTGCATCACATATGGAAGACTTCTGACCCTTACTGGGGTTTACTTCTCCAAATTCATCCTCATACAGATTTCTAAAATCAAATAGTAAGTTACCATGCTAGGTGCACTATCTCTTTTGTTTAGAATGGTAGTAGAAGCCTCCACTGATATATTTTAGCATACAAAATATAAGAACAATCCCTTTCTATCACAGATTTTAAAATCTATAGTTTAAATCAGCTAGCACCAAAAATAATTGGTAAAATGACTGCACGTCATTCTGTCCACAGCTAAGAAGCAAAATTCATGTACACAGCAGCAAATCAAATATGAAGACTGCAGGAAGTCTCCACAGCTTACATGAAAGGCAGATATTAGGAAAACAAGGTTTCATCCATGGCTTTTAAGTATACTTAAGGGGCAAAGTATTTCCAGGCCAACTGCTATGTAAAGATAAACAATCTGGAATTCATTGACAGCCTTATTTGCACATACGTAATGACAGTCTATAAACAGATTGAAAAGCCAAAAATAAATAAAATAAATTCTAAATAGCTATCAATTCAAATTACAGATTTTACTCTCCTTTGCTTTGTTTGCCAATTACATCTCTACAAAGTGAGTCCAATGCAATGACATTACTTTATGCCACATTTGCATATGCAAAATCATGTCTACAAAAGCAGTAGAGAATTATCTTTATCTCTGTTTGAAAAAGTGTTTTAAATAATGTGAAAGCTGTAGGTGCTAGATCCCTCACTTCGATAATAACAGAAACTATACCTTTGGGAGAAGCTGGATTGCTTGGAGTATTCTCTGTCTGTGCCCAGAGTTAAGGATTCCTATTTCCAAGAGATCCTGGTCCTCCATTACGTTGCTTCCCTAAAAATGGGAGAAAAAAAGAAAAAAAAGGTGGAATACAAGTGAAAAAACAACAGATGTCTTCAGTAGCCTGAAACAAGCCCTTCTGTTGCATTTGAGAAAGAACACTTTGCTTAACTTACAGTATCTGACAAGAATCATAAATTACTGATGACTGCATTCATTTTCACAATGACAAAAATATGGTGGAAGGTGCTTGAACTCATGGACAATTACTCTACTGCTGGCAGCACTGCAGTGGAGAAATTGTAGCTTTCACTCAAGCCACATACCAGATGCGAATCTTCTTTCATTTGACTGGAACCAAGGACATGACTACAGAAACGTTCAGAAACTCTTTATTTTTCAATTCCCTTCCTTTCTCACCCAGCTATACATGATCATCATTTTTCTCCAGACTGGAAAATAATTAACACAGAATAAAATGAGCAGAGTGGATGAGGGTAAAATTATTTAGTTCCTTGTTAGAAAAATAGTGAAGAGAGTGGTATCAACACACCCCATACGGTCCCCATTCCCCTAAATTTCACTGTACTAGTGCAATCCTAACTTTACCTATCACTGTTCTTATTACCCTGCTTGCAGGCAGATCAAATAATTCCTAACATGCAAACAGCTGAAACAGTTTATCTGTTCAAAGAATACACAAAATAATTGCCCCAGAAGTCCATAAAATAAGCCTCCATAACTCAAGCCTTTATTCGTAGGAGTTGGTAGCACTAGGGGAGGACCTATAGCTACACAAACAGGGTAATATCCTAAGTTCAAAGAGTGTGACACCACCTAGATAGTAAGTTGAGCATTTGAAGGTTAAGGTATTTGATTAGCTGGCAGTGACTATTTGGAATCACAGGAGGCACAACGGTGGCTCAAAAAAGAGAATCGCAGCCAGGGATCAAATCAAGATTTTTCAAAGTAGGCTGGCAATCTTGTATTCCTTTTTTCAGACTACCTCAGTTCAGACTAAACTTCAGCTTTTAAAACCATTTATTTTATTTTTAAAAGCTTCTAACTATTGCAGTTGCAAACAAAACCTGCAAAAAAGAGATGACATGTCTTGAACTCTTACCCCTGTTGGAGTCTTATGACACTAATTTGCTAGAAACAAGAATTATTGTTTGTACTCATTTAACATCATGAAACAGGATTTATGTGAGCAAAATCATAAAAACTTCATCTCTACCTTTCCATTAGGCTTGCTGCTTCTGACTCAGTAGAGCTCTTAAGCAGAAGCAAAAATGAAAAGCTAATAAGTGCATAACAGAACATGCTTAAATACTTTGCTGAATCAGGGCTTAATAATGGATATGAATTCTTTCTGAATATCAAATCTCGTGTCCCACAGCTACACAGCTTTATTTCAAAAAGCACACTGGAATACGCAATACTTCTCCCTGTTCAGCTGCTAAATCTTCACCCTTTTTAGATGGACTGATTAGTTTACAGATGCACTCTTGAGGACTCTCAAGTGCTACTCTGCAGAGTATCCTGCAAAATCCAGGGGATGTCTTTTCAAGGCAATCATGGAAACTTTGCAAAGCTATTA
This sequence comes from Coracopsis vasa, assembly GCA_026283785.1. Taxonomy (NCBI): domain Eukaryota; kingdom Metazoa; phylum Chordata; class Aves; order Psittaciformes; family Psittacidae; genus Coracopsis; species Coracopsis vasa. Next base: position 11,212 of record JANHGB010033820.1, read on the forward strand.
CATTTAAAATTATATTTCACAGTAAGTGGTACGATTTAAGAATCAAGTCTGCAAATCATATCCTGAAAAACTTTGTGTGCAGCATTCAGAACAGGAGCAGACAGAGACCTGCTCTAAAGGGAGAAACTCAGCAATCATGCAGATTTAAGAAGATCACATGGCAACAGAGTGCATGCAACACAGGCCGTGCAAACAGCGATAGTGATGAGGTGGGGAAGAAAACTTCCATTTTGGGCTGGATTCTCCAGCTGCTGGAAACAGCTAGCACAAATGGCTTTAAGGAAACTGAGTTATCTGAGGATCCAGTCCAAAACAAAGGCTGTGCATTTTCATTTATTTTAATAAATGCAGATATTTTGTTTACAGCTATTGCTTTCACTTCATTTCACTGTTTTTCATATTTCACCTGTCATCGCTGCATGATGTTTATGTACAATCATAGAGTACTCATCACTGAGTTACTATGCACTGTTTACTGTGTGTCAGTAACCTTGGCATCCAGCTTCAAATAGTGCAATGTTTAAAACCTAATCCAACTAATACTTAGGCACAGGAAAAATCCCATCTATTCACACATAGATGCTGCATAGCAGAGAAAGCATTATTTTATTAATTCATTATTATTATTTTTCCTTATATGTTAGTTTGCACCTTTTGTTTCTTTGCAGCTGGCATTATATATTTTTTTTAAAGTATGTCAACATTACAAAACCAAATATTTAAAACTTTAAAAAGCCTGGAATTCATGTGGCCTCCTTGTCCTCACTCTAAGAAGGCAACAACTTGATCTTTCAATGTGCTCAGGTTCTGGAGCTTCTGTTGTATATGATCGTTAGTGTCAACAGTAGCAGACACATCTCTCCTGTAGAAAAAGACTTCATTGTCTCCTGCCATGGAGCCAAAACAGATTTTCATCTTTCCACAATAGCAAACCAGGAAACTTCAGATACTCGGAATTATCCACTATTGCTTAACATAGAGGACTAAATTGACAGCAGTAGAAAGCTGCTGCCTGCTTTGCACACATACCTGTGAAGAGTGAAAAACAGTCCCCCATATTTCTATTTCCCCTGGTGTCTACTCCCATTCTCTCCTTAATCCCAGAGGTTTTTTTTTGCCTGATTACTCTTGCACTCCTCCAGACTCTTTCCGTAGTCTCCTATGTTAAGAGTAAGGAAAACCTAACTTCCTTCTGCAGCAGATGAGAGACGAGACGAGAGGAGAAATTCTCTCCCTGCTTTTAGCTGCCATGCACACATTTATTATAAACTGGTCCTAATTTAACCTTTATTAACTTTACAGAGATGACACGGTAAGTGGAATCAAAATGAATATGAATGCAAGAGTGTCTTTTCACATCATTTTAGCCTTAAATATAGCTGAGCTACATTAGATGAAACATTCACCAAAAAGAAATTATTCTGGTAAGCACCTAGAGAATCTGAGTCCAAAGATTTAACTCTGATATGCTTATATACAAACCAGGTTCTTATAACAGGAAATATAGGACAGCAATCCCTACTGGGGTTATTACGCTTTTATTATGTAATAAAAATATAAGAGGCTTTGTGATATCGCAGTTTCTTAAGTCTATAGGAAAACTTGGAAGGAAAACTTCTCAGAATTAAAGCAACAAGAATATATCAAAATTTCTTACATTAGGACAGATTCAGATCTCATTCCCTTCATCTTACACTGTTGAAATTCCTGTCCTGTTAATGCATAACATTTAGTCTTACTTATGAATTGGAAGGATCCTGATTCTAAAGTTCCAGTTAGGGAAAAGTATAGCTGACTGCCTACCCCTGTCCCCCCCCCGCCCAGGATCTGCACAGCTCTCAGGAATATCATCTTTTTCCCTGTAAGCACATAGAGGAAGCCAATCTTCTGAGTAAGAAGGCAGTGGTTTCACAGAACAGTTGGGCTCAAGAAGGAAGGAAAAACGACTCTGCATATGGGAGACTGGAGGCATATGAAAAACAACACAATTTAAAAACCTAAGAAATTTTGCCAAAATCTGAGATAGTTCCTATAAATAAGTTCAGAACAAAATACATAATGGTACACTGTGAGATAAAGATTTTACTGGCATTTATTTGGGTTGTTCCACACAAAATCATCTCTGGCACTCTACATCTGAAGTTAATACAGACTTTCCTAAAAATGCTGGATTAGACCTTTATGCCATATTCCAAAAGTATATAAGTACAGATATTTGTATAGAGAATCTTTACAAAATAATTTAAATTGGAATATGTTGGATTTATAGCAAAACAAAAATTACTCTTTTTATTAAAACCAGACTAACTTCAATATATTGAACAGCTCTAAGAGTCTCTAAAATCCAATTTAAAAGATTGTTAAACTTGTAGACAACTTCATGTACTATCAAAAGAGAACACCTTTTAGGATTCTTAAAAAAAAAAAAAAAAGACCTGCAGGAACAGAAGCACTTTGTCCCTGAAGATAATAAAACATGGTTGTTAGAAGAACGTATTGGGATGGAAGGCATGATTGGATGTTTCTCATTGCTCTTCTTTTGTACCTCTGTTTTCACTCTTCCTTCACATATTTTCCAGTGTCTAGCTCTGCTGCCAAAGTAAAACGGTACAGGGGCTTTAAAACAGCTGGCAGATAGACTACACCTATCTGAAAATTCAGCTACTGAAGTTGGAAGAGATGGGCTGCAGGGAACAAACTACCTGCATATGCTTTTTGGTCTTATTATTCTTCACCTTGGCTGATAGACTGAAAACCTGATAAAGGTGGGAGACACATTTCGTAGATTTTCATTGTAAAGTTCTGGGAAAAAACCTCAATGGGTAGGTAAATGCATATGTACCACTTTATGTAAATGAAGTAAAAACTGATGGAAAAAAAAGAGAAAGAACAAGTTAATTTTGAATTTAATGCTTTTTTCCTGCTTACAAAAGAAAAACCTGTTGTGCATGATTTAGGAGAATTCTGACTATAGGCTGGCAATGCCAGCTAAACCAGCTTTTTCTATGCTCAGCTATATCAGCTAGAAGAGGAAAAGTAGTAGATCTGGGGCTAAAGCTGTGTAAGAGCTGCTACTTATGAGGTTGAGTGGAATTCATCTGCTATATAGCCATTGTTGAGTCCAAGTTCAGCTGGAGGTGACAAGTGCTACTGGAGCTGGCATCAAATTCCATAATTTTTTTATGCTTTTGGTGTACTGGAAATTGTTTTGCCCAAGAACAGAGTTGGTGTGGGTTAAGGAAAGATGACTTCTTAGTACACTGTTGATGGGGCAGCACTGGTGCTTGCCTCATTCCCAGCCAGATGCTCTCCTTTGCCCTCTCCCAGCCACCCATGTAGTAGTGGGCTGCACCATCAACATAGTAAGATGAGATCAGTAGGAACTCTGAGGAGCTGGTACAGATGGCACCTAACGCATAGCAATGGGTAAGATCGTGGTGTATCCATATCACAGACAAGGCCTGGTGGGTATTCAAAGTGCCTTGCTATTATCTCTACCAATGTATACTGCACTGAATCTTACCCTAGATGACTGAGACTTGACACTGCACAGAATGAAGGGCTGAATGGAGTGGGGGTAACAGTCTTCATACGTGGACTTACAGGGCTTTGGAAATACGATTTGCCACAGAAAAGAAAAAAGATAATATGGGAGGTGGCACACTTAACTGGAGTATCCAAGAGCATCTTCATTCCTGCCACCCAGATAAGAGAGGTGGGAGCAGGGCAGGAGCAGATGGGAATTCTTCCATTATACATGCTTGGAGACTGAAGTCAGAGATAGAAAACTGAGGCCAACAGCACTAAAGAGCTGTATGCCTTTTTACCCCTTCCATCCCAATTGCATAACTGAGAAGGAAAGGAGCAGGCATCTGGTACCAATGGGAAGAGGGACTGTTGTGAAGCACATCCTCAACAGCTCGCTGAAAAACAGTCCCCTCCTCAGTCTGAATTGCTTTGCTTCTCACCTGCCTAATCCTAATATCCTTCCAAACCACATCCCCTTGAAAGAGCTGGTATCTAAACTGTCCTCTGGCTGGGAACAAATTAGTGACATCTCGCAACGTAGTTACGGACACACTGAGTATCCAGGACTCTTCTTTTTCATTGTCTAAATCATATGTCAGAAGGTTTATACATTTTCATCACAACATAGATTTTCAACAAGGTAAAAGAGTTTATTTCTTAGAGATTTGCAAGAAATTACTAGAGAAATGTAGCTTTCAATAATGAATACTGCCTCTTATTAGTGTAAAAATTTCAGGCAATGTGTCACATGTTTCATTTCCAGACAAGAACTGGCAAAAAGAATTTAGCAAGCTTCACCATGAGTGAAAGGTTGCCTCTCACTAGAACTGCCGCTGCTAACATGAAAACAAGATCTGTAGGAATGATTATTGAGTGAAATGCCTAACTTGTACTTTCAGCTCAGAAAATTTTATCAGATTCCTAGAGATACTGCAGAAATTGTTATTTCACCTAAAACCTGAAAATAATACGTTAGAAATCCCGCTGCAGAAGCATGAAATTTTGCCTTGAGGGAAAGAGATTGATTATAAAATGTTAGGAATAAAGGACTGATCATGTTGCAAAAGAATCCTTTGATAACATTCTTCCAAAATTAATTTGCTTTTAAATTACTGATACTCATTCTCAATCCTCAACTTGCTCTATTGTCAGTCTTTATGACTTTCATTTAAAGCATTTCATCAGCATTTAAAACCCCCACAAAAACAAAAAGAAAACTGGAAGACAGTTTTCCATATTACTGTAATTTTGTCAGGAAGTAATAATAAACTACTACTGAAATGTTAACTAGAAAAGGCCATTTCACTCATTGATAATGAGTGTGGTGATAGCAATTCAGAGCCTTATTTGCAAACTATGCATAAAGATAGAAGGTGATGTCTCAACAGATCCGAGTCCCACTTTACCTAAGTTTTAAAGACCTCTCTTTGGTTCACATTCAGCTCTTCCAGAAGTGAACCTGAAGTAACAGTGCTACCAAAAGCTTTTCAAATATTCATATTCAAATGAGCATATAGTCACAGACCTTTCACACAGCAGTAATAGTTAATTAAAGTGCAATGATAATTAAGTAATACCAATAGCTGGTACAAGGATCCTTGTAAGAAGAATTTCTGCTATTGTTACCCCCTGCTCCTTGTAATACTGATTCATTACAACCAATAAAACTGCCACATGTGAATTACCTGTACAGATAAGGTGGCAATTGAAAATATTACCTCTGATGTTGCACTTGGCCCACTTAATTACTCACACAGTTGACCCAACTCTGTCTGCCTATTTAGTCATAACAATTCAATAAAATAATTATTAATACTTACCTAAATTACATCCTAATGTCTTGAACAGGTATTGTAAAGATAATTTCACTTCATTTGAGTAATGAAAATTCCAGAGAGTCTATATTGTACCATTATTCAGATTACTTGAGATAAATGCTAGTTAGCCTAGATGCTAAATTTTTCAGAGGACCCACTTTAAAATCAATATTACTGTGGGCTAATTAACATACTTGCAAACTCTCAGAAAAACATTTCTTTCTCCAATAGGTGTGCAAGTTTGGGGAGTGCAGGAAGTGGCAAACATGGTATTTTCAGGCATAACATAAATGCTGAATACCTGTTCTGCATGTAACATGGAGCTCTGTTTAACCTTGGAGGTACCACTGGTGGTTTTGCAACAAATGTAAAAACTCAGTTTACCTCCCTCACAGAAATATTTCCTTCCTCACATTTTTATCAACCTTAGCCATGTTTAAAATTTGAGCCACCCAAATCAGCCTGGAGAGTACAAAATGCAGAGGTTTTGAATGTAAAATTCTGGGCAGTATCCGTGTCTTAAAACCAGGTTATTCACAGGAATGTTCTGTAAAACAGCAGCAGGGAAAACACATGCTCAAGAAAATATGTAAGCTTTCACACACTTAGATCCTAAAGTTATGACTGAGGTCTTGGAAGCACTTGCTCATCTCTTATCTGATGTTGAACCGCGCTTACACCAGCAGCTTTACCTTTAGCTTGCCTGGTGTTCAATCTCTCTGTTCTAAGCAGACACACCATCCTGGAAACCACGTCAGTCGTTCCAGTTGAGTCTAGAAAACTGGCATCTCCTCTTAGATACCATCAGAGCCTGATCTGGTAGAGTCTCAGAGCATGCTCAAGGCAGAAACACAGGAGCAACAGCATGAACTGGCAGCTGCTCTTTCTTAAAAATGTCTTCAAATCGGCAGCTGCTTTCTTTGTTAAAAAACAGAAGGGGAAGAAGGGTTTTGTCTTCCTCATAGCACAGCCCAGCTATCAGAGTATTCATACAGAAGGCAGGAGATCAAATGTATGTGTCTTTCTCAAACCTGGGTTTCCTAAGAGCACAAGCTATGCAACAACTGATAGGAAAGGGCACTCTGGGACTGAGAAGGAATCTTTCACTTGTCCTGCTGAAACTAAATTGCTGTGAAGTTTAGTGAGTAAGCCAGAAAGGAATATCACCCTTTAGACCAGTAACAGCTGGCTGTGGTAAAGTAATCTCGTGCTGTTGCTAGAAATGTTTCTGGTTTATTTTGCCAAATATAAAAGCAAATAAAAAGCTAAAAATTCAGGACTTTCTGTTTCTTTCAACGAAGTATCCTAACTTGTGAGCTACAGACTCATGCTACTGGTGCATACTGTAATTTGGAAGAAAACAGTGAGCCAGCTGTCCTCATCCAAACGGATGACTTGCACATCAAGACTCAGGGAGCAGCACAAGAAATCCAGCCTCCAAATGGTGTCTAATGCAGGGCTGCAAAGGGATGCATAACCTTCAGATGTAACTCCTGCTCTGAAGTATCTTACTGGCTTCCTCTGCTTAGCATTGCAAACCCCTTTCTTACCTGCCTTTCTCTTCCTATTAAGCTTTGTGTGCCTAATTCAATTGTAGCAATCCCACTCCTAGACACAGGAACTGTGGAGTCAAGCATGGCTTGATGCTCATCATTTCTTCACCTAAGTGCATTTTTAATGTGATCTTGGAGGCCTCACCTGGCTGTTTGGAGACCACTCTGCGTGCTGCAAAATGAAGACACTGCCTAAATTTCAGGTGCCCAAACCATTTTCAGAACCTAGCTGCTACTAATCGGAGGCTGTTAGGTCTACTGAACTTGCTGTTTTGCCTAATACTGCTAAATGGAATGAAATATAAGGCAGCTCCTGAAAATGACAGATATAGGAACTAACAGTGTTTTTTCATGCGTCACCGATTTGTTATGTTTAAATTTGTTTCCCTTTCCCCCACGCTGCTTTTGATCTGTAGTGCTGAAGCAAGGGTAAAAGGCAAGAGAGCTTTGCAAGTTAATAAGGAAGTGTGATATACTAACTTTCTCTAGGTGAAAATTAAAAGGGTAGAGGGAAAATACATAGTCAGGCTTGCCTGCTAAATACAGTTGTTTTGGTGAGACCCATTTTAACATATTCCTACAGATTTTGTTTCCTAAGGCAGGCACAATGGATAGCAGAGTTGAATATGGTATTGTCATCGCCCACTGCACATAGACGAGATTTCTGTTACATGCGATTTTTCTTGCACAAACTGTGTCATTTATTTTCATGGTATATACAGAGATATTACTAGCCAGATTCCTGAAGCCCAAGAGAGAAACGGAGATGGCCTCCATTTTATTCAAACCCTTTCTAAAAATAAGAGAACATTTGATTAAGGGTTGACAATTTTCCTTTCTTCCTTTGCTTGTTCTTGTAATTCATTTTGCATGGGAAGTGGGCTGTGTTTTTCTTATCCCTTCCAATTCAGCAGCCAGGCGCCTGGCTTTGTGGGCCCACTCCCGTCACCACGGCAACCAGCAGATCGCTGTGATGTGATCCCATGCGCTTTATGTCACTACATGGTGCTATCGTTCTCCACTAACAATGGGGGACATGTGTTTCCCTATTCTCATAAAGCACGATTAATTATTGTTCCATTGGTCATCCTGTGTGTCATGCGTGGACAACAGCATCATATCAGGATGCATTTCACTTCATATGTAGTGACTTCAAGAATGTCTGGTTTGCACCATGAAGCCTATGTGCAGCACTAAGCAGACACTGCTCTCAAAACTTGCTAGAGAATCCAAATCAAGTCTGTAGTTCACAAGAATCATTGGTATGACCATACTAGGTGAGACCAAAGGTTTCTCTAAGTCAGTGGTTCACAGTGTCTCTGCTAGCAGTTAAAACTGCCCAGAAAAGCAAAATATATAAATAATTTGTCTTACATAATTTTTTTCACTCTGACCTTTACGTTAATTTAAAGTGACGCAGATGGGTATTTAGCTACACTACAGACTGAGCGCTGGATGTACAGCAGGCAGAAGACCTGGTTTTGCTAAATACAAATCCACCATAGATTTCAGTGGATACATAAGACTCAGCTGATCTTTAGCATTTGGAGAAAGCTAATTTACCATCCCTTTTCTAGATTGCAGCAAATCATCCCTGCACTGCAGAGCTTATTTCTTTTTATGTATTGCAGAGAAGGCAGAAGACTTCTTGCAAATTAACTTTGGGATGATATATTCCACAAGAATCAAAATAAGAACAGTCCCTTCAAAACCGTGTTATGATGATAGGCCCAAACCTGTAGAGCAGATGGAAGAAAGGACACTTAGAATCATTCCCCTGTACTCAGCACCAGTGAGGTGGCACCTTGAATCCCATGTTCAGTTCTGGGTCCCTCACTACCAGAAAGACATTGAGTTGCTGGAGACGGTCCAGAGAAGAGCAACAAAGCTGGTGAAGAGTCTAAAGCACAAGCGTTACGTGGAACGGCTGATAGAAATGGCTTTGTTTAGTCTGGAGAAGAGAAGGCTTGGGGGGACCTTATCGCTTTCTGCAACTATCTGAAAGGAGGCTCTAGCCAGGTGGGTATTGGTCTCTTTTCCCAGATAACAAGCAATAGGACAAGAAAAAATGGCCTCAAGTTGCACCAGGGGAGGTTTAGACAGGATATTAGGTACAATTTATTCACTGAATAGGCTGGAAAGCACTAGAACAGGGAAGTGGTTGAGTCACTATCCCTGGTGGTATTTAAAAGACATGCAGATGTGGCACTTAGGGACACAGCACTGTACTCAGCACTAGTATACAGTTTAGTAGTGGACTTGGCAGTGCTAGCTTAAAGGTTGGACTCAATAATCTTAAAGATCTTTTTCAACCTAAATAATTCTATAGAATCAGAATGACAGAATGGTTTGGGTCAGAAGGGATCTTCAAAGAATATCTAGCCCAACCTCCCTGCCATAGGCAGGGACATCATTTAGGTTGCTCAAAACCCATCAAACTTGGCCTTGAACACTTCCGGGGATGTCATCCACAACTTCTCTGGGCAGCCCTGTTCAGTGTCCCACCACCCTCGTCATAAGAAAAGTTCTTCCCTATGTCCATTATGAATTTACCCTCTTTTCCTTTAAAGCCATTGCCCCTTGTACTGTCACAGTGGGCCTTGGTAAAAAGTCTCTCTCCTCTTTCCTATAAGGCCCCTTTATATATATTGGAAGGCTGCAATAAGGTCTCCTTGCAGCCTTCTTTTTTCCAGGTTGAACATCCCAAATTCTCTCAGCTTTTCCTACTAGGAGAAGTGTTACAGCCATTTTCGTGGTCCTCTTCTGCTCTGAGAAGTCCATGTCTTCCTTGTGCTGGTGTCCCCAAAGCTGTATGTGGTACTCTAGGTGGGGTCTCACCAGAGTGCAGTAAAGGGGGAGAATCACCTCCCTTGACCTGCTGGCCACACTTCTTTTAATGCAGCCCAGGGTATGACTGCCTTCTGGGCTGCAGTGTACATTGCTGGTTCATCCACCAGTGTTCCCAAGTCCTTCTCTGCAGGGCTGCTCCTAAAAATTTCATTACCAAGTCTGTACTGACATTGGAGATCGCCGTGACCCAGGTGCAGGACCTTGCACTTGGCCTTGTTGAACTGCATGAGGTTCACACATGCTCACTTCTCAAGCCTGTCAAGGTCCCTCTGGATGGTCCCTCTGGATCCCTTCTATGCATAAAAGGGATGCTTCACTGTCCTTTACTGATCTCTAAAACACTTGAACAACGTGCAACTGACCAATGAGTCCAAAGAGCGAAAAGAGGGAAAGACATTCAGTTTCTGCTAACTTTATCTAAAAATTAAAGGTTCCATTTTGGAAAAACAACTGGGTAGCCACTAATACGCAAGAAATGCACTGTGGAGTGATTCCCTGATCACTGCATTTTTTAATATCACATTGTCAAGCTATGACAACATATTTTTAATACTAAACAGCAGCATTTCATGTAGCATAGTTTAGCTATGTCACCAATAATACAGTAACTGTCAATCAGAATGTATTAAAATAACCTGTGTTGTTATTGACTGGATCTCATGAAAAATATTAATTACCATAGACGTCAAAATAGTTTGCTTACAATTTTTAAGTATCTTGTCATTAAGCAACAATATTTATAGTTCTGAAATGTAAAAATAAACAAACACATCCAATAAATAAATAAACAAATGCAAAATCAGATTCCTGGCTGTGTAAACCAGATAGTAAACTAGTTTCTGTTCCCTTCCTCCCTTTGTATCTGTTTCTTCTCCCTGTGAAACTTATTCCAAATCCCCATATTGTATTCAGATATAGTTCTAATACTGTGACCTTTTTTTTTTGTTCACATTCTCTGCTTTATTTACACATTTTTTACTCTTTTGCAAACATTCTTTTATCATTTATCTCAGATACAACACAAAAACAGTAATTAGACTATCATAGTTCTGTGTTTTCTACCCATAACTGACTTCTTAGATGTAACAAATACTCACACAAGATGGCATTTTTATAGCAATCCATAAATCACTTGCATATATAATGGCAGGCATAATCTTTTATTACCAGTGAATATAAGAAAAAAAAGACATGCATTTGAAGAAGGGTGTTCTCAGAAATTGAACGATGTAACTTGTCTGCAGCCAAAGCAAGTATTAGCTGTGAAATGTAAAGTCATGTATTGGTCTCATACAGACAGTTCTAGCATAGCTATATAGCACTTTGAATTATGTGTCTTGCCAAGTAAATAGGATATGGTTTCAATAATCTTCTGTATAAAGGTAGACTTATTCTGCTTTTTTGTCTGAGGTGCTGATTATTCCCATAAACATAACGCATTTTCTTAGTAATCTGAATTAACAAGGTCAAAATTAATGAGAGGAAAAGTTGATATATTCTTAGGGCAGTACTGCCCATACGCAGACTGATCCAGTCCCAAAATACTATGGAAGGATTCTGCATTGTTGCTACACAGTTGATTTTCCAAGTGTGCATGTTGGGGTATGTACTGTCAGAGTCCAGTAAGCTGACACTCTAGTACACTATTTCCCTCAGTCCTAGGGAAGCCTTCATGTAAGTCAGTCCACCTTGCCTGGCACCCTTTTTCCTGATGCTACTGTGACGAGTTTTACCACTAATCCTTTTCCTACACAAGGATACTCTGCTTGACAACTAACATTTAGGGGCCTCCCCCTTCCAAATTCAAGCAGTTCTTTTGCTGATACTTTGCAGATTTCTTGTGAGCAAGCTTTTTCTAAATTAACTTTGTGATGAATTCTCTTAAGGGTCCTGGTGAGCAGTTGTGAGTCTCTCCTGCCTCCAATATCAGGTCCAAAATAGATCAGCACTATCAACAAATCAGCTAATAAAACTATGCTTCTGATCCAGTGACACAAGATTGTGGGAGACTGTTCAAAAATGCGTAGATGAGGCCCTTAGTGACATGGTTCAGTGGCAGTACTGGGGTAATGGTTGAACTTGATCTTAAAGGTCTTTTTCAACCTAATTGATTCTATGTTTCTATGATATAATTTCTAGATTTTGGTACACCTTTTTAAAAGGAAAAGTTACTGAAATGAACAAACCAGAGAAAATATGAGCTGTTGATCCCCATTACATGTTAAAGCAATGTTGCAAAGTCACAAAGCTACAAGATACCAGAATGAAGACAGCTCAGCACTGGCTAACCACCCTACAACCCAGGATCCATATTCTACATGGCATCATACGTGCAGTATAATTACATTTCTGAATAAGCCATTATTTCAGTGCAGCGGGATGGATGGTACTTACAAAATAAGATATCTGGTATTTCTTTTTTTAGTCTTTATCATGCTCTGTGTAGGTCCATGTCTTATATATAGTTTTCCATTGAAAACCTCACCAGTAAGAATGACTCACTTTCTTCAGACTTTTTTTAGATGTGAAATAATATTAGACAGCTCCAAAACAGGAACTAATATGTTTTATAAAATTTCTTCAAGGCAAGGTGGCATTTTTATACCCATTGTACAGATAAAGAGTTAAAGTAGGACTAATTAGAATAATAATAAAAAAATCTATTAGTTCTCAGTGCCTAAATGCAGCGATTTTTCTTTTCCATTTCAATAAGCACTTAGTATCTACGTACATATGTATTCAAAGGAAAACTGTAGTCAAATTCTGTTTCAGCTGTGAGCACTCACACTTTAGCAAATCCAGTTCTGCGCCTTCTCTTGCACATGTTTATCAAAGGGTTTTCAGTGCATCACTTTTATCAGAAAAAATTGTGGTAACTTGCAGCTAGCTCTCCAGGTAAATCAAAAGCCTGAGACACACTGGAAAATGGAAAGATCTGAATAATATAGTACTGCAAAGCATACTGAAGAGACAACTTTCTGCAAGGAGTCAGCTTAAGCCCAGCCAAGCAAACTAGCTCTCACTTGGCACCAGCTCTGTTAGGCCAGAGCTGCCTCCCAAAGAGTGACAAGAATATCTTTGTGAAGACTATCATGTTAAATGTCCCTCTGCTTTTTTTTCCAGGACACCCTAAAATGTTTTAAGTCACTAAACTGAGGAAAGAGTCAATGGAGAAAAGGAGACACAGGGAACAGAAGAAAAGGCCAGCCTGCAGGGATCGTGAGGCAGGCAGAGAGCTCAGAAACAAATGCATTTGGGGGGAGGTGGACAGTCACATTGAATCTCAGGACTAAAAAGAAAGGAATAGTGGTACCTGAGTAGATACAGGAGAGACAAGAGGAATCCTCAGAAACAGTTTCTGCCATGAGAAGTAATAAAATGCATGACTTGAAGATCAAAATAACGATAAATTACATATAGCTAGCTCATACACAGAAAATGTTCCTGATTCATTTGGTTTGGGACATAAAAATATTAATGAGTATTAAATACTTGTTTTGGTTTTCTGCACTATTTTTAGCTTAAGTCCAAACCTTGCCACTGAATTTATTCAGAAATTAAAAGAAGATACCCAATGGATTCCTCAAGCAATCTGGCTACCTCTGAGTCCCAAATTAGAAACTGTGCTTTCCAGCTACAGGTACTTAGAGACCTGTACTATCAAAGAACAGACACAAGCAGATAATTGGCCACAAGATAGCTCTTAATATACAAATATTCCTATTCCAGGATCCTCTCTTGATTTCATGTATGTGGGTCAGCAATATGCATAACCTCCTACCCAGATAACTAAGGGAATAGAGAAGTTCTTCCCCAAGCTCATAATCCAAATCAAAGGGTGACCTCAGAAAAGACCCTTAGATAGATTGTCCTACGCATTCTCCATAGACCAGGCTTCTTCTGCACATGCTAGCAAGTGTTTATTTTCTCTTTCCCCAGGTCTCCATTTTTTATTGTTCAAGAAGGAAGGAAATCAGCATGCATTTTAAACATATACATGCATGAAGCAAAATGCTATTATACATATAGAAGAGCTATGAGACAGAGAAATCAAACGATACAAGCAAGAACAACAGAATTTGCTGACAAAAAGCCTGATGTTACAAGGAAACAAAGATTTGTCTGTATCTGGATTCTTTAGCATAATATTCCACTCTTGCTTCATGAAGTTATTTTTCTGGACAGAAAGTGAAGATCTACTATTTCTACAGGCAATAAAACAAGTACTTAAAAAATCAGAACATCAGGAAATAAAAAGTTCACGGACAGAAAAGACACATTTTCAAATTCCAAGAGAGATGGAAAATGAAATAAAATAACTTGCATTGTCAATTTATAATTCCTTTTTGGCAACAAGAGGGATGCCTAGGGAGTTCAGAGAAGCTAACAGAGCTATAATATTCATACTATATTTAAAAATGGAACAAGGCTGAAAACTAAGTCAGTATTGTGCAATCTTTTATCCTAATGCAGTACAGCAGCTAAGAATTATTATTACTTTATAAACGCCATCTTAACTTACTTCAAGAATTGGGTTTTCTATGTGATTAAAAGGGGAGCTGTTTGGAGAGATCAGACCTGAAGCACAGTAAAAGCTGTTAAATAGTGTGACTACTGAATCTATCAATCATTTCTGAGATTTTAAGAGCTGTAACCAGCTGTACATGTATTTGTTTTTAGCATGAGCTGCAAGATTCCAGTGAATAAGATGCAGATTTTTCCAACCCTCTTCCTAATTGCAAAGGGGGGTTGTGCACAGAGGGCCACTCTTTACCGATTCATGGCTGCTAACCAGGCAGTCAGAGAAAATACTGTTTAGGATTTATATTGGAAAGGTCATTTGATAGGTGTTTATCCAGCATACTTTTATTCATGATATTACAGTTTTTAATATTTAAACTGACTGTTAGCACTTGTATCCACAGTAACCTTATCCCTCCACATCTGCCACCTGGGCAAATACTTTGGCTTTTATATTTCAAAACTTCCATCTAGATCTAGTCTTTGGATCAAAAAGTTTTCAAAGAATTATCATACACTCAAAGACATTCAACACAAATTAGAGCAGGGATGGTACATCTCGCAAATTTAATTGCTGTTCAGCTGTTCCCACCAGCAAAGTTATTAAATAATTCAGTTTCAACTAATTCAATAAAACACTGTATAATATAACACTAATAAACATCTGAAACATGAGATTTCAGCTAAGTCATGCACTGTATGTACAACAAGTGTATATACCCTCAGTTTCATCAGCACTAACCAGTCTAAACCAAATATAGTGCATTGTTGCATGGAGATTTTATCCCATGTGCACAGTAATTGGAGCTTAATGAGGGACAGCAAAAGATACAGAATATAATACGTTCCATAGTGAACAAAATGTTTGAAATGTTTAATGTAGTGTTTTAAAGTCTACAGAAGTTAATTAGTTGGGGAGTAAAGTAGTATTTGTATTACTTGTTTTCCTGAAAATATATTTCAGTCAGGAGAGGACTAGGAACAAGACTAGAGACCAGGTGTGAAATTCTTTGTGTGACACTGTATTTACAATTAATAAAAGCTTATGTTAATTCAATTAGTTATTCTTATTTGGAATAAAATCATAGTTAAGACAAGGTAGTTTACTTTGTCTGCAGTGTGCCTTTACCTTATTTTCAGCAGTTGAAGAATGTATCTTTTTTTTTTTCCCATTGAAAGTCAGGAACATCAAACTTTCTTAGAACTGAATCTGTGCTTAGACCCATGTAAAACACTCAGGCAAAGTTTTTGGAGGTGACCACTGATGCACAGTGCTCAGCTGAAAAATTATGAGAAAAGTGTTTCTAACAGAATATATTCATTTTTAATTGTCTAAAGTTATAATCTGAAGTGTTATCCTTTTATCTTTTCTAACTAACTCTTTATAATCCAGTTTCTAAAATCCAAATGCAAACAAGAAGCCTGTTTGGATGTATAAGTACTTTAGAGTGATAACACAATTCTAGTATTCCAGATTAACAATATTAGACAACTGTGAATTACTGGTGAATGAGAAGAGCTTAGAGGTCCCACAATTGTTTTAAATAACCATTGGGCTAAGGTTGTAAAACCATCAAGCAATGTAACTTTAGAAAAATAAAGTTTTATTTTTAACTGCTAGTTCTTTGAAATATGTGCTTGTGCATACTCACATCTCAGTACACTGAATGAGGAAGGATTTGGAGGGGAAAAATAGTATAGAAACCTGTGATTAAAGGCTGTATCATAAGGCATATGAATGTGAGGGATGAACTGAAGTTTGGCAGGTACTGTAACTCTCCAATTCTTTATTTCTGATCATCTTGATTAATTTCTTTTTTGTGGAATTTGTGTATGTTTGTGCACACATGTGTGTGTGAGTGCACACGTGAGTAGGCAGAATGGACAGCATGTTGTGATGGGCAAGCAGAATGGACATCATATGGATAAAAGCTTTATGGATTTCAAAGCTTTTGTTATTACAAAGGTTAAAACTGATGCTGGGGTGTTGGTACCACAAAAATGTATTGGCATGGTGTATGGGAGAAAGAAACTTTTTCCCCAAAATGTAGGAAAAAAGATCTCTAAACAGAAGGAAAGTTTAAGTGTCGAGGAAATTTAGAGGCAGTCAGACACTCTGTACCAGAAATGGCTTACTTGCATGGCAGTTCTGGTATTAAAAGGTAGCTGCAGTTTTACCAGCAAAATTAAGCTTGTCTCCCTTGTTGAAATTTTAATTGCTTTTGATGGAAGGAAAGCTTCTCATCTACGTGATGAGAGGCACAATGTGTTTTATAATACATCTGTTTCTTTACTGTTTTTTCTTAAATACTGAACTGCAGTTACTTCATTTAGCTTTATTCTCTTCCCATTACATTCCATTGTGACATTCTGTTCACTCCCCCATCTTCTCCCCACCAGACTCAGTATTGGTGACAGTAACTGTTCTACCAGCAACACCATCCATTTCCTTTTTGAATAAGGCATCAGTTGTAAGGTGAAATGCTGATCAGGACGCTGGAAATCTATGCTGAGGATCAATCCTGTGATTTGAAATATATATTAGTAGTATATTTGTATTTTATTTGTCTTCTAATAATTCATTAATTCTCCAGGAGTTCTCAAAGATGATTGCTAAAGGATCTCATATTTCCTGTTCACTTTCTTAAGACTCTTCATCAAACATCACCTAACCTAGATGATTCAGATACTGTAATTAACCAAGTACTCTTTTATCTGCTTGCAGTATGATAGTGCTCTTTCTCCACACCCCCACCCCAACCCCCCCCCCCCCCAAGATCTCAGTGGCCTT